>LVTN01001114.1:0-20206 GCA_001649415.1 Musa itinerans
CCAGTCTGGCGGTACCACCGCTTGACAATCTTTCGAAGATTATATTTGGGTGGTACCATCGCTCGACATAGTCTCGGAGACTATGCCACGATAGTTTCACCTATTTGGTCACTGTTTGGGCCTTTCACTTAGCCCAACATAGCTCGAACTTGGGTCATTGAATGGGTCTTTCTCTTGGCCCAAAACAGTCATATTTTGGGCCCAATTGGTCCCTAATTGAATTGGCTTAATTATATTCTAAACTAACTTAATTAGACTCTAAACTGACTCGATCTTGACATAATCGATTACAAGCGAATCTTTGTTGTTCGGCATGTCATTGGTTCATCCGGTGCCTTGTCCGATCCTTTAGTGCATCGTCCTCTCCTTCGGTGTATTGCCCAATCAGCATATTGTCTTCTCGCAACATCCGATCTACTTGGCTCAATGCCCGAATTCATGACCCAAAGCCTTCTACCGATATATCGACCAATCCCCTGGCCCGACGTCCAATCTTTTGTGTTTGCTTCGGCCCAACGTCCAATCTTCTAACATGTTTGCTTCGGCCCAACGTCTGATTCCTTCTACTTTAATCAATTTGCCTTTTCTAATCGAAGTTAGCCTTGCATTACTCAAAACGCTCATTAGATCACAAACACTATCAATTGGTTTCATCATCAAAATATGAGATTCAACAATCTCCCCCTTTTTGATGATGATAACCAATTGATGACGTAGTTAACCTTAACTCCCCTTATCATTATGTCATATTGATAGAACCTTGAATTCAAGACAAAGCAAATTTAATCATGAATATTTACAGCACGTCATCATAAAATCATGCATAATCAAATCATTCAATACATCATTCCATGCATGATCATTATCATAACTTCTCTCCCTTTGTCATCAACAAAAAGGAGAAATGCATTTGACAAGTTTCAAATCATTGCATTATAAACATAATCTCAAGTTTTATCATCATGCAAGCTAGCAATTTTTAGAGATGTGCGAATTTAGCATGTTTGCTTTTCTTGAGATAGCAACTTCTTTCTTCTCTTTAGATTACAAGCAACAAATTTTTTTATTACTTTACAACATGCATAATCACTAAATCATCATAAAGTGTGCAAGTTTGCATTTTTGCTTCTTAAGATAGGCAAGCTAGCAATTTTTTGTGATGTTTAAGATAGCAAGTTAATAATTTTTTGCTTCTCTTTGAGTTGAGTAATCTAGCAAGTTTTGCTCCCCCTTTGTCATTATCAAAAAGAAGGGAAGAAAATAATTTTATAATTCTTTTCGCTTTACATCAATTTTCATATCATGACAATGATAAAGTATCAATCTTATTTCAACATGGCATATTGAAATAAGGTATCAAAATGGTTGATGACTTTCACATCATTTCATCAAAAAAATCATAAATATCGTATGCATCATTCCAAATCATAAATATTTCAATCATGATGGCATCAAAATATCAAATTACATTACATCCTACCATACATTATCATAACTTCTCATTTGTATACATCAACATGATATCATGAGTATTTCATGCATAATCTCATATCATCATATGAAGAATATCAAGAAAAATTAATTGGGTGATGAGATAAATATTTCATAAATATAAGGAATTGTACATAAAAATCATATCATGAAAGATAAAATATCAAAGAACATGAAGGATTAAGTCATGAATACTAAATGACATGATTTATCTTGACAAATCTCCATTTTAGTAAATAACAAAAAGAAATATGGGAGTTCAAAAATAAGATCTTGATTCATAAAAAAATTTTAAGTATCAATATCGAGAATTTAAGATTATGATATAGATAAAGACATTCAGCAAAATGTGTCATGAGAGAACATATAAACGATCTCGATTCATGTATAATATCTCTCAATTCATTATAAATCATAAAAATTATAATTTCGAAAAATCATGATTCATTTGGATAGTAGATAGCAAAAAGAAACATCGAGGATAAAAGGTCTCGATCATATAGGGTAAATCTCAAGTTATAAATCTCGAAAAATAAAAATAAAGCTCATTCAAATTCAAATTATCAAATCAAAATCATTTTCAAGAGATTCACAAAAGCATAATATACATGGATTCATTAATCTTTTATCGAAAAATCAATAAGATAGAGATGAAAAATATATTTCTTTTTTTTTTAATGTGTTTCATCTGAAGTTGTTTGTTTCATACAAGCATGCCTTTGTCTTTTTATGCCAAATAAAAATATACATCGATGTTTAGGATCAAAAAGTAAATTTCCTCATAAAAACCATCAAGACCAAAAAAGTATAACACATTAAACATAAGGCTTCTTCAAACAAGAGATTTGATTCATCATTTTAATTCCAATGATAATATATTTTTCTTTTTATATGTTTCATTTTATGTGATTGACTTCATATAAGTATACTCTTGTCCCCTTTTTTTTTGCCAAATCAAAACATATATCATTGTTTAAAATGAAAGTGTAAGATTTATCATAAAAATCATCAAGATCAATAAATCACAAAAATCATCAGGTATAGAATAAAATCATCAATCATGGTATCAAAACATTTAATATTTTCATTACATCATTAAGCATCATTAAGTCATCAAGTATGATTTTATTAATCATAAAACATTTTTAAATGAAATCGAAAAGTAATACAGAAATCATTAAGATACACATTAATGCTTCTTAAAAACATACATAGGATTTATCTTAAGCATTAGATTTAAGTCTAACATTTTATTCTTTTATCATAAAACATGCAATTTTCATGATCATTTTCAAAATTACTAGAAGGATAAGCATGTTTTAATTTTATTACATCATGCAATTTTCAAAAAAAAAATTTATATATAATTTTTCTAAACTAATTTAAGAACAACTCATAAAATGCATCATGTAATTTCGAAATAAAGCAAAGGGGTTTTGGTTACCTCATCGTCGAAAGTCGTTAAGGCGTAGTTTGCCACCTCGCCTTTGTTGGTTTGTTCTACATCTTCGGATGAACTCGTTTCATCCTAAGTCACTTTGAGTGCTCTCTTCTTATCTAGCAACTTCTTTTTAAGTTTATTTTTATTCTTTAATTATTATTTAATAAAATTTTTAAGTTTTATGGTGAGAAGTTCAAAGTCATCATCACTTGAGCTTTCGCTTGAGTGGTCTTCAATTGTTCGAAGTGTCAAATCATTCCTGTTCTTTGGATGATAGTTCTCATATTTATTTTGTATCATACAACTCATTTCATAGGTCATTAAAGACCCGATAAGTTCTTCAAATAGAAATTTGTTTAAGTATTTTGCCTCTGGTATGGTAGTTACTTTAGGATCCCAAGTTTTAGAAAGAGATTGTAAAACTTTGTTAGCAAGTTCAAAATTCGAAAAACATTTGCTAAGAGCTTTTAAGTCATTGACAACATTTGTAAAACGGGTGTATATGTCAACAATGGTTTCACATGGCTTCATTCGAAATAGCTCAAAATTATGCATCAAAAGATTTATCTTAGAATTCTTTACTCTACTAGTGCCTTCGTGTGTGATTTTAAGTGTATCCCAAATATCGAAAGCCGTTTCACAAATAAAAACACGATTAAAGTCATTTTTGCTCAACGCATAAAATAAAGCATTCATAGCTCTAGCATTCAAAGAAAAAGTTTTCTTCTCCAAATCATTCCATTCGTTCATTGGAGTAGAAAACTTTCGAAATCCGTTTTCAATAATATTCCATAAGTTTAAATCCATAGAAAGCAAGAAAACTCTCATTCGAGTTTTCCAATAAGTGTAGTCCGTCCCATTAAACATGAGAGGACGAACGATGGAAAAGCCCTCTTGAAAGCCAAAAAGATCCATTTCTCTTGGGTGTTAAACCAAATGAGAAATAATGAGGCTCTGATACCAACTGTTAGGAATGAGTCGGCACTAAGAGGGGGTGAATTAGTGCAGTGGATAAAATTACATCGGTTCAAAATCTCATTATGATTAAACCCGTTTCGGAAGATGTTAACTTGAAAGCATACGGAAGATTGTAGTAGATGTAAAGTAAGTAAGGTAGTTTGCAATTAAGGTAAATAGCAAAACAGAAATGTAAACCGAATTATAGTGGTTCGGTCATCATGACCTACATCCACTCCATTGATTTCCCTTCCGTCGAGGCCATAGGTATTCACTAACAATCTTCCTTCAATAGGAGAAGATCAACTATGCTTACAACTCGATTCTCCTTTTGGCAGGTTCAGGAGAAAACCTTTACACCCCTCTCTCAAACTATACTAATACTTAGATCTTTGAGAGGAGTTCTCACAAGATTACAATAGAGTTTTTCTTCTTTTTGCTCTCCATTCTTGTGTATGTTAACCAGGGATAAGAGGGGTATTTATAGGCCTCAAGTTGATTCAAACTTGGAGCCTAAAAATATCTCATCCCGGGTCTCCAGGGTACGGGCGGTACCACCACCTATGTTGGGCGGTACCACCGCTTACCAGTTTGACACTAACATTAACACTAGGTGGTACCACCACCTGATAATCTCTAGGAGATTATGTTTGGGCAGTACCACCGCCTGACACAGTCTCGAAGATTATGCCATGATGGTTTTACATGTTTGGTCACTGTTTGGGCCTTTCACTTAGCCCAACATAGCCCAAACTTTGGTCACTGAATAGGCCTTTCTCTTAGCCCAAAATAGCCCCATTTTGGGCCTAGTTGGCCCCTAATTGAGTTGGCTTAATTACATTCTAAACTGACTCAATTAGATTCTAAACTGACTCGATCTAGACATAATCGATTACAAGTGAATCCTTATTGTCCGGTATGTCATTGGTTTATCCGGCGCTTCGTCCAATCCTTTAGCGCATCGTCCTCTCCTTCGGTGTATTGCCCAATCAGCATGTTGTCTTCTCGCAACACCCGATCTTCTTGGCCCAATGTCTGATCTTCTTGGCCCGATACCCAAATTCACAGCCTAAAGCCTTTTATCGATACGTCGACCGATTCTCCGGCCCGATGTCCAATCTTCTAACATGTTTGCTCCAGACCAATATATGATTCCTCCTACTTTAATTAATTTACCTTTTCTGATCGAAGTTAGCCCTACGTTACTCAAAACACTCATTAGATCACAAATACTATCAATTGGTTTCATCATCAAAATCCGAGATTCAACACTTAGAATAAAAGAAGACCACTCGAGCGAAAGCTCAAGTGATGATGACCTTGAACTCCTCACTATAAAATTTAAAAAGTTCATGAAACAAAAATCAAAGAATAAAAACAAACTTAAAAAGAACACAACTACTTGCTATGAATGCAAGAAGCCGAGACACTACAAAGATGAGTATATAAAATAGAAGAAAAAATTGCTAAAGAAGAAGGAAGCATTTAAGGACGAATCGAGCGCATCCGAAGACGATGAGCAAATCAACAAAGACGAGGTGGCCTTTCACAATGAGGTATGTAACTCACCTGAAATGTATTTGTCTTATTTTAAAATTACTTGATACATTTCATGAGTTATTAGTTTAGAAAAATTATATATAAATTGTTTAAAAAAAAATTATCATGACAATTATATGTTTTATGATAAAGGAATAAAAATGTTAAAATTAAATGTAATGCTTGTACACTAAATAAGATTAATTCTATGCATATTTTAAGAAGCAATAATATGTATCTTAATGATTTTCATATTGCTTTTCGATTATAAATAATGATGCATGGCTTTTGTATAGAAGACTAAGCATGAAGAGTTAGATTCATTTAATCATTTTGATTGAAAATATACTACTACAAAATAAAAATAAAAAAAAATGATTTTGATTGAAAATGCCTTATGTTCAATGAAATCATGCTTGATGTTTTAATGATGTAATAAAAATATTAAAAGGTTGGGTATCATGCTGATGATTTTATATTATATATGACAATTTGAAGTAATGATGATTTGAAATCATATGTTTTGGAATTATGTATTATACTTTTCGATCTTGATGATTTTTGTGATAAATCTTGCTCTTTTGATTTTTAACGATGATGCATGTTTTGTTTGGGATAAAAAAATAAGGACATGCTTGTATAAAATCAATCACATGAATTGAAACAACTAAAAAGGGAATACATTTTAAAATTTTCTCTATCTTATTGATTTTTCAATAAGAAATTTATAAATATATTTATGTCATTTTGAATCTCTTGAAAGTGATTTTGATGATTTGAATTTGGATGAGTTTCATCTAGTCATGATTTTTATCTTGATTTCTCGATATTTATAACTTGAGATTTATTCTATATAAATCAAGATCCTTGTTCTCCTATGATTCTATTTGTTGTATATTAAAGAGAAACTTTATTGAAATCATGATCTTGAATTCTCATAATTATAACTTGAGATTTTCTTTATATGAATCAAGATCCCTTATTCTTTATTCACATGACTCTTGCATTTTATAAAAGAGAATACTTATCCAAATGAATTATAACTTTTCTCTTGATTTTTTGATATTTGATTACAACTTGAAAGTTTTATTATGAATCAAGATTTTTTACAAATTGTCCTCCTATGATTCTTCTTGGTATTCTCTAAAAAGAATGGATGCATTCAAATTAACCATGATACATCACTAGACTTCTTGAATTTTATTATGTATAATTTTCTTGTATTTATGATTTGTATATCTCATGATATGATTAAATCATTGTTGTAAAAAAAGAAGGAAATTATTAGCTTGCACATTGCAAAAAGAGAACAAAAAAAAAGTACTAGCTTGAATGATAAACTTAAATCTTCCAAATGCATAAACTCTTCTTGATTTCTTGATTTTTATGACTTGAGTGTTATTTTTAAATTAAGATCATTTTCTATCATTCCTTATATTTACAAAAGAAAAAAATTGTAAAAAATGATACATCGTCTTTTGATATTCATGACTTGATCTTTTATTTTTGATGATTGAAACATTGATATAAATCTATCCTTATTATTTATCTGTCATAATTTAAAAATTGAAGTAAAGGGAAAAGAACTATAACATTGTATTCTTCCCTTCTATTTGACAATAATAAAGGGGGAGCAAAACTTGCTAGCTTGCTTATCTCAAAAGAGAAATAAGAAGTGCTATCTTGCAAATCTCAAGAGAAGCAATGTTTATTAACTTACACATTTCAAGAAGATGCAAAAATAGACTATCTTGCACATCTCAAAAGATGTAAAATTTTACTAACTTTCATATGTGAAAATCTTACTAGCTTGTATATCTAAAAACTTGCTAGTTACACTTCTTCTTTTTGCCAACGACAAAGGGGGAGAAAGAATTGCTAGTGTGCACATCTCAAAAGAAAATTACTCGCTTGCATAACGATGTTTCAAAAACTTGAGATTATGTTTATAATACAATGATTTGAAACTATATCTCAAAAACTTACTAGTTACACTTCTCCTTTTTGTTGATGACAAAGGGGGAGAAATTATGATGACGATCATGAATAAAATGATAATTTAAAATTATGTACGATGATTTGGAATCATGCATTTAATGATGTCTTTATATTTTGAAACATTGTATGATTTTCTAAATTTAAAGGTTCTATCAATATGGCATATTGATAGGGTGAGTTAAGGTTAACTCCATTATCAATTGATTATCATTATTAAAAATGGGGAGATTGTTGAATCTCGGATTTTGATGATGAAACCAATTGATAATATTATGATCTAATCTACGTTTCGAGTGATGTAGGACTAGCTTCGATCAAGGAGAGGCAAATTGATTGAAGTAAAAGGAATTGGATGTTGGGCCGGAGTTGAACATGTCAGAAGATTGGACGTTGGGCCAAAGGATCGGTCGACGTGTCGGCAGAAGGCTTCGTACCATGAATTCGAGCATCAGGCCGAAGGATCAGACATTGCACCAAGGAGATTGGAAGTTGCGGGAGTCAACATGTTGATTGAGCAATATGCCGAAGGAGAGGATGATGCACCAAAGGATCAGACGATGCGTCGAAAGAACCAATAACATGTCGGTCAATAGATGATTCGTGCTTTGTAATAATTTATCTAGATCAAGTTAGTTTAGATTGTAATTGGGTTGGTTTAGAATGTAATCAAGCCAACTCAATTAGGGGCCAACTAGGCCTAAAGTGGGGTTATTTTGGGCCAAGAGAAAAGCCTATTTAGTGACCCAAAAGTTAGGTCAAGCGGTGGCACCGCTAGTGGCTCAGTCTCCGAGACAGTTTCCAAGATTGTGTTAGGCGATAGTACCACTAGATTGGGCGGTGGTACCACCTAGTATCAGACAGTGGTACCACCAGTCTGGGCGGTGGTACCGCTTAGACACAATCTCCCAGACTGTGTCAAGCGGTGGTACCGCCCAATGTTAGTGCTGCATGCGGTGGTACTGCTAGTACCTCGAAAACTAGGGATGAGACATTTTTAGGCTCCAAGTTTGAATCTATATAGGGCCTATAAATATCCCTCTCATCCCTGCTCAAAGACACAAGAACTGAGAATAAAAACAAGGGAAAATTCTATTGTAATCTTGTGAGAGTTCTCCTCCTCTAGTCTAAGTGTGATTTCTGTTTATAGAGGAGTGAGTAGGGGTGTAAAGGTTCTCTCCCGAGCCTATCAAAAGGAGAATAGAGTTGTAAGGGTAGTTGGTCTTCACCCATCGAAGGAAGATCATTTGTGGATACCGGTGGCCTCGACGAAAGAGGAATCGGGAGTGGATGTAGGTTACGACGATTGAACCACTATAAAACTCAATTTGCATTTACTTTAAGCTCTTTACTTTCATTGTAAACTATTTTATTTACTTATTTACTATGCTTTCATACGCTTTCAAGTTAACATCTTTCTGATACAGTTTTTCATCGAATAAAAGTTTTTCAAAACTGATGTTTTTAATGAAAGCACTAATTCACACACAACCTGCGCCGCCTCCTCTTAGTGCCGACTCGATCGTAACATATATATCAAATGAATTTAAAAGTTTTTATAGAAATAATAAAATTCTACATTAATTCACTATGCCATACACCTCGATAAAATGGTGTCTTAGAAAGAAAAATTAGAATTATCCTTAATAAAGGAAAGAAAAATTCCTAAAGAATTTTGGGGAAATGTTGTTGCTTGTGTAGTTTATTTGCTTAACAAATTTTTAACAAAGCGAATTGGTAATATTACACTAGAAGAAGCATGGAGCTTATAGAAATCAAGAGTTGATCATTTGAGAATTTTTGGAAATATTGCATTTGCCAAGATATTAGAAGAAAAGAAAATAAAATTGAAAGATAAAAGTCAGAAATGCATTTTGCTAGGCTATCCAGAGAATTCTAATAGTTATAAACTCTACAATCCTATCACAAATAAAGTTGTGAAGTCTAAGGGATGTTGAGTTTGATAAACAATAGATTTGGAACTGGAAAAGTCATGAGTAGCATAAGAAAGCTATAGCTTCAGAAGAGGATGATATAATACAAGCAAGCACTAAAATGGTTTTTCCAGAATCATCACCTGGATTAGTTACGTCATATGAATCAAGAAGTCTAATCATAAGAAGGACAAGATGTGACTTAAAGGAGGATAAGACCGATTCAAGAGCTATATGATATGACTCAAAAGATTGATACTAATAATGATGAACTTTCTTTATTTTATCTGTTTGTATAATATGATCCATTAACCTTCGAAGAAGCTTGTAGATAAGAAAAATGATGACAAACTATAAATGAAGAGATTCATGCTATTAATAAAAATAATACATGGGAGCTTACTACACTTCCAAAAGACCACCAAACTATTGGTGTTAAGTTTATCTTCAAAATAAAAAAAATACAAAAGAAGTGGAGAAATACAAGGCCTGATTGGTTGTAAAGGGATACACAATAATATAGGATTGATTATGAAGAAGTATTTGTACCAGTTGCTCGATTGAAGATAGTAAGATTACTTATCACTCTAGTAGCTCAAATAAAATGAAAAATTTTACAAATGAATGTCAAATCAGTATTTCTTAATAGAGTTCTCGAATAAAAGATATATATTCAATGACTTCGAAAGAAACTTGGCATGTTAGATGAAATAAGTTTAAGGGGGGCAAATATTGGAATTAAACTTATTCAAGTGTCATAAAGAGATTAATTTCATCAAAAGAATTATTCATTGCATCAAGAGGAAGATTCATTAAAAAAAAAAATTAAATATATATAGAAGGACAAGTCAAATTGATTATTAGTTCTTGAAAGGATTTCTCGAAACAGAATGATTCATTTTGAATACAATTAATGTAATATATCTTTGGAGATTATATAGAGTTTCTGAAATTGTAAAGAGTTTTTAAGAGAAATATAAAAGATTAAAGTTTATCCGCTCTTCCTTTAATAACTCTATCCTTTCAAATCTATGCCATCTTTTTCTATTTCTAGATAGCTGTCCAATCAAAATTGAAATGAGAACATACCGGTTTATGCTTGTAAAAGAAAATTATCAAAACTCTTTGATGTGGTATCTATATTTACCAGTGAAATGAGAACATACCAATTTATGAGGAAAATACCAGTTTATCATAACTCTTGTATCGTGCCTAACTCTATTTATCATAACTCTTGTATCGTGCTTGACTCAATTTATCTATGTGTATCTATATTTACCAGTGAAATGAGAACATAACAGTTTACGAGATAAATAGAAAGGAAAGAGAGAAAATTATCATTTTACACTCTATTTTTTTCTTTCTTTAGTTTCACAACTCTTTCATGTGGCTGATGCGATAAGGTCTTACGATTAGGCTTGTAAAAGAATCGGACCGCCTGTATCCTAGGCGGTTTCTCATCGGATCAGATGATGGTACGAGATCGAGGAATACATTTAAGGTAGTGCTAACACATCCCTTATTTTTTTTTCTAAACTTTCTATTTTGTTTTGATTTATATTACATGTTTTTGGTTTAACCGGAGTCAGATTTTTGTATTACTATTCTAACAATAATGCTGTCTTTCAGGGAATGTTTGTGCTTAGTAACATTGCGAGTCTGAGAAGGATTCGATGATGAATTATCTTGTTCCCACCTACGGCATCGCCAGCAAGCATAATATGCTACGAGTGGCTTCTCTATGGTGCTTAGTGAACTGCACATACTGGGTTGGTGTTGGCTTATACGGAAAGGTGACAAGATTTCAAGAAGCAGGGTAATCTTGTAACTATATAACGGATAACGATCCTTGTTTGGATTGCAAGGTTTATAATTGAATGTACATGCAGAAGCTCACTCGGTTTTCAAGATTCTAACTCTCAGAAAGCCTTTATTGCAATTTCTGTGAGAATGATTCTCGATCAATGCAAATAGTTAGGGAGAATTAGGGCATGATCTATAGCACTCCAATTAATTTCATATTTGAAGGGGATAAGACTAAGATTAATTTATAAAGATTTGATGAATATATTATTATTAATTTTAGTCTAAATATTTTGATCAATAATTTAGGTCAAATAAAATTAATGGATCAATTAGCCCATCAAACTCGGATGATCAATATTTTTTACTTTATATGTTGTATATTTCTTGTACTTTGCATGGGCAGTACACATTATCATCAAATATTTTTTTTCACCAAAACCTATAATTTAGGTTGAATGAAGAGATAATATAATATTTTTTGCACTATGGCATGATCATTATTTTCTGCTTTATACAATCCTGTAGAGTAGCATCAAATTTTCTCACGTGATAACAGAAAGTAAGGTCACAAATAGTTTAAGGTCTCCCGAAATCATGTAGATTAATCTTGAATCCTCTATTGGTGTCTAAATAATTAAGAAAAACAAGTGCTTGACGCATTGGAAAATACACCTGCTTTCTCTAGATTTGAAGTGAATGAGCGCATAATTCAAGATACTTTGGGGCATAAAAAAGTGAATATGCTTGCCCTGGTTATCTCCTATGAGATAAAGAAGCTTTGGCTATGTACAAAAAAAGCTGTTCTGTGATTGATCCAGAGTAACCATGCTATTTATGTTGACCTAACTAATCTTTGATCTTAAAATAGCCGGTAAGACCAACAGTACTCGTTAATTATCTAATATAAGACATCTCTAGCAGTGTAATTTTTAATATAAAATCCTCATCAGAACATGGCAATTAGAGAGAGAGAGAGAGAGAGATTTGGATTTGTTGAGAATGGTGTCATCATGTTGGATTTTGTCATTATGGAAAAAGCTACTGTCTTAAGGGTGGTGAAATTGTGTACATAAATTTATTGGTGAGAGTATTGTGCATTACACTTGGACTGTGTCTATTTTGTGAGCATTCTAATTCCTCATTTTACTTGGCAGATAGCTCGGCAATTGTCCAACATTTTATGCAAAATTAATAGGGGGAATGTATCCATGCTGATATCACATATCAAACCATCTGTTGAAACTTTAAAACAATGGACATTCCTGAGATGCAAGCCATATGACAAGGGCCTCTCTAACCCTCATCTTTTCCTTGAACATATGGGCTCCTATGGCATGCTTAAAACAGAGTGAAACAGGTATAATACATGACTTTTTTGCATAGATTAGATTAGAGTTTGTTGCAAGCTTAAGGCTATGAGGATTGAGGATATTGGTGTTGGCTTTACAATCGTGTCAATGATGATAGTTAGAAACTTATGCATCTTGGAAGTCAAGTTTAGATGATACATGAGATACAGCTTAACTTGGAGACATTTGTCTTTATGTTCTATTGGTGTCAAGATACAGTAATTATTTAATCATATGTCAGTCAAAAGACCGATTGGTGATTCTCCATCATGGATGATGGAGCATTTTGCGCCATGCTACATCTGCAGAGGTCTCAGAGCTCTCTCTCTCTCTCTCTCTCTCTCTCTCTCGCACACACACTGTGACAGGTCACAGCAAGATCTTACACAACATTTTTCTTATGCAATTTACTATCACTATCGTTCTTCCTGTTGGCCTTTCAACACCAACAGAACCTTTGACACACAATGTCTGCTGATCAGTGTCTGTGTCACTCCAAGCCCTGTTTGACAATGCAAGTACCATTAATGTGGCTTCCTTTTACATCTGGAGCAGTAGCAAGAATGATGATTCCTTTTGCTATTCATCCTCAGATACCTCAATTTTGGCACATCATAATTGTGCACGATAAATCTAGACTTAATCATACAATCGGGTCCATAATTAGATGCAGCAGGCACTTTGTGGAACCCCATAAATCTCATATATCTACTCATAGCTTTTTATACATCTTATATTATATTTGTCATTATCATCTTCTTTTCTTCCACAGTGTGGCTGCAAGGCTTTGACCAAATCTCTCCTCATTGCTTAAGCATTTTATCTTGAAGTTCACATGGATTCCTCTCTCAGAGGTTGGTCTCTGCACTCCATTCCCCCACTTTACAGCAGACCAGGATGCCTTTTACAGCAGCTTGGTTTCACTTACCCTTCAGCCTTGTAGTCTCTCAGCAACACCTCCACCATATCTTCTTGTCTCACTTCGCTATCTGGGGGTCCGATGCAGCTTCAGCTACACCTTTTGAGTGTTGAGAGGATACAGAACCTAAGAGGTCACAGCACAAAAAGATTTGTCTCCTTGATGCATATTAGCACAGCAATCTCTTATGGGTGTTATCAAAATCTTGTGGATGCTTTTACTGACATAAAAGCTATGATATCCTCCTTTGCTTCCCGCTGTAGTGGTATGAAGGAGAGAGCTCATTTAATTCTGCATGCCATTTTTCACAAGAAATCAGTGGGGAAGAAGACTGGTGGTGTGTCTGTTTGGTTCAGTGAGGTTGTACTTGATGGAATGAACGGTGGTGAGCTTTTCAGATCAGTCTGGGGAAAAGATGATATGATGCAGCTCACTTTTGTCATTAGGTATGCATATATCTGCTACAACAGGATCTTGAATTAGTTCATGAGCTTGAGGACTAGAAAACATGATTTGAGAAGGAAATCAAATCACTTGAACTCCTCACTGGAAGCTCATGTTACTTTAGAGATTAAAAATGTTGTGTTGGTATTGACATAAATTAAGTCATCAGTGTCTTCGTGATGATGTGACTTTAATGGGTATTCACATGTTATTTGAATGAAAGTGATGTGATGGGACATGATATGGATCGATACAAAATCTTTTTTACATTTGGGGCAGATGAATCTAAATATCTAATGATATATTTAAGAAATAAGAAACCTTTCGTTGAAATCAAAATAAGCTAACAAGAGGATGCGATGAGCTGCAGGTTTCATCTACAGTATAAAAAAAACACAAAGAACTTCTACCAAACGAAGTGTGAGCTTTACAATTTAAATCTCTGGGTAAGTATGAATATTGACAAGGCAGGATCTTGCTCATCAGGGTGCAGATGCTAGTAATAATCCTAGATGTTAGTAATAATGGGTCTAAGGTACCATGGGTTAGACTGTGAGCTTTTGATATAGTTGACAAGTGATAGGGAGTCAGTATAAACCAGGAGCCATTCATTGCGTGGACTCAGTTTTCTCGAGTCCCTCCAAGATAGCCAATCCTTTTTCCATAGCAAATCGTGAGCCAAGCAAAGAGTCGCAGTCCATTCTAAGTGTTGCTTCAGAAGAGGATGTGAAGCAGATCCCCAATACTGCAGGTAAGTCAGGAGGAGCAGTAAATGAGCCGTCACAGTATAAAATGGGAGATTAAAATTCCTACAACCTTTAGGCAATAGGGTATCTATATATACCTTGAAAATCAAGAAAAAGTGACAGGTTTAAAGGTTGTAGAATTTAGCCCAAAGATAGAAATGGCTTATAGATTTTTGGAGACCCTTATTTTCATCCAACCAAGAAGTCCGTAGCTCAAGTATCAAAGTGGACATTAAATTTAATTTAAAAAATAAATTAAAAGGATAGAGCCAATACACACTCAAAGAGAAAAGTATCTTGAAGAGTCTTGATAGAGATGACAGTAGGAAGATGGCTTTAGGAAAGTTTTAAAACAAAATTTAATTTTAGAGCTATATCATCCTTATAGCCTTATCAGACCTCCTCAGTTCCAAGTTCAGTTTTCATAAACTGATAGGCACCACTTGACAACAGAAACAGAAAGCTAAATGGGTTAAACTGCAATACTAAAAAATTATCATACACCCTATTAAGGAGATAAATCTTGTGAATCTTATTAGCAAAAATTATTATATGAAAGAATAGAATCATTCTAATAAAAATCAATCATTAAATTAGCAACAAAGAAATAATGAGACATTGCCTCTACAATTACTAAGCTCAGTTGGTGGCTAATAAATAAGTTGTCAATCTAAGGATTGATCCAGAGATTAGTGAAATTATCATCCCCAATAATCTTTTATAAGCTAGGTTGAATACTATTGATGTTCCTTATGTATTAGGAGGAATTATTAGAAAGTTGATTAGTTCAAGGTAAAGACCCACATACTTAGCTTTAACAATATAGACCACAGGAAACTAAAATTATTGAGGACCTATAAAATACATTTGGCCCAAATGACTTTCTTAACTGACACTACATCTTTAAAGCTAAGACTCCTATTATGTTTTAGTCCAATAATGGTGTCCTAGCTAATCAAATGTATTGGAGGGGAAGAAGAGAAAGAATTCCAAGAAAAATGTTTTTGAGCTACTTGGAACATGTGCCTCGTTATAGAATCAGAAATACTATAATCAAATAGTAGATGAGTGAGAATGATATTAAGTATGAAATTAATAAGGACTAGTTTGCTAGATTAAGAGATAAGACCTTTATACTAACCCTAGACTTTAGATAAAATCTTGTCCACTAAAATGCTTTGAGGACTAGTCGACAAATAAGTTAGGGCTAGAAAGGCACCAAAATATTTTATAAGCTTGATCTCCCCCTTAATGCCCAAAGCATTATAGATCACATGCTTGGAGGAAGCAAGACAATGCTTGGAAAAATAGATATTCGATTTTTGAAAGTTAATTCTAAGGTTAGTAAGATTTTGAAAGATGTTGAAAATTTTCAAGATACTATAATAGGATTTTGAATTAGCATAAAATCATAAAAAAATATCATTCACAAAAAGAAGGTGTGATAGTCTAACCTAAGATTGAAAGATGAGATAAGTTTATAGTCAATATAAGAGGAAATTAGATATGATAAGATTCGTTGGGTTTGCATCAAAAAGTTAGGGTATAAAGGGTCCCCTACTTGATCCTAGTATTGGCCCTAAATTATTTAGAAAGAGAACTATTAACAAGATAGGAAAAGAAAAAGGAGGAAATATAAGAGTAAATCTAGTCAATAAATTTAAACAAAAAATTTATCAGAGTAACAGAATTCTATATTGCCTCCCAAGATAGAAGATCAAATACTTTCTCAATATCAAGTTTTAGAAGAACTAAGTGATACTTTTCTTTTGACTTAGCCATAGTACGAACCATCTCATTAGCTATAAGAATATTGTTATAAATGTTACAACCCTAAATGAAGGCATCATATTCTAGACTGATTAAATCATGTAAAAGAGGTTTGAGTCTATTTTCTAGAACCTTAGAAATTATTTTATAGATGACATTGCAAATGGCTATTGGACAAAAATCTTTGATGATAGAAGGATTATCTTTTTTAGGATAAAAACCAAACATGTATGACCTTAATCAGAGGGAATGAAATTGGAAGAGTGAAACGAGGTGAAGGAATGGAGGATAGGATTTTTAAGAGTTTCCCCAAAACCTAAAAAAATTTGTATTGAAGCCATTCAAGCTTAGCTTTTGCCTAAACCCATTGGAGCAAAGCATTATGTATTTCTTCTAGGGGGAAATCATTATAGAGATCCATAAAAAAAGTAGAAGGTTTAGTAGAAAAGATAAGATAGTGAGTCCAATCAAGTAAGGAGAGAATTAAGGAGACAAAAGTTGGGAGTACTATTGAGCAAAAGCAAGAAAGATATGATCTGGATCATTATAGGAAGCACTATTGTCATCGAAGATAATAGTAATTTTATTCTTAAAAAACCTATAGAAGGTCATTTTATAAAAGAATTTAGTATCTTTATCATTAAATTTTAGTCATTGGATCTTAGTCTTTAACCATCATTCAAAGTAAATCTATCTATTGAGGGTAATAGACTTATGGTAAAGAAACTAGAGGCAAAGTCTTTCTCAATCCAATAAGGAGTTTGAGACATCCTTGGGCTCTAGATCATATAGTTCCTTGAGGGTATTTCTGATATAGATATTTAAATTGGAACCAATAAGCCGACTCCACTTAGTAAATGATGAGCTAATGTTTGTAAAGTTTTTATGTAGAAGAGTCATGAGATTGAGGGACAAGTTTCTATGACTTGAAAAGAGGACTAGACAATGTCATAGACTGTATCACTTAGTCTGATTTAAAGTAAAACAATTAACAATATAAAGACTTGGTAAGATGATGACCAATCTTAGTAAGAATAAGAGCATGGTCAGAATTTATGTGGGGTAAATACAAAAAACACATCTTTAAATAGAGAGGTTCAAGCTACATTTACAAAAACCTAATTCAAGCATGCAAAAATATGATTCTTACTATATCTATTATTGCACCAAGTGAATCTATTTCTAGAGAATCCTAAATCTAGTAAACCCAAATAAAAAATAAAATGTTTAAAACCCAAGACCAATTTAGATAAAAAGAATAAGAAGTCACTAATTTTCTCTAATGTAGAACCTGTAATGTTCATGTCTCGACACAAAAACCAGGTAATATCAGAAAAAAAAGCTTATCAAAAGGAATCCATTCCATAAAGATTTCCTAACTAAGAAAAGTTACTGGTAGAAATAACAAAGAAAAGCCAGGGGTTCATACCTTATATTTGGATAACTAAATTTAGGGATTACAAAGTCTTACCCATTAGGGCAATACTTATCTTGGCTTTCTTCTATAGTACTAAAATGTTTCCTGATTTATTAGAAAAGAGGGAAAAGTCATTAGACTATGCTTTCCCATTCATTGAATGAAGGTTTTACTTTTGCCCTCCTGCAGATGAGTTTCCTAAAGGATAATTAAGTATAGATTATAAGAGTGAATGAAGCTATATAAAGTTTCTTTACAATCCTTTTTGAAAGTACCTCTACAATTCCATGAGAACAAAATAATTCACTAAGAAACAATAGTAGAGGGTGAAGAAGAGTTAAATTTCTCAACTAATTAAGAGATAAAAGCCAAAGAAGTCTTCTTTTTTTTTGTAATATTTAATAGAAAGCAAAAAATAGCTAAGAATTTCTTGAATCGAATGACGTCCCAATTTGATTCCTTCCTCGACAAGAAAAGTAGCCCATTCAGATTTCAATTCATCATCAAAGAGGTCTTTATTGACCATTGCACCTTTCTTGATTACTTTTTTGAAAATATCGATCATCCTTTCTCAGCAAGTCAAATGAAACTTAAGGGGTTACCGTCGAAGAGAATGTTGGGCAAGAAGCATTTGCAGAAGGAGAAGTAGAAAACAAGAAAGGCTCTCGTCTAGGAGGAGAAGAGTTGATAGAGGTCTTTGATGGAAGGAGAGAGGCAAAGAGGTTAGAAAGGGGAATGAAAGGGGTGTCTTTCCGAGGTGAACCAACAAATGAGACAAATACAGACTTAACATAGTGTATCCCTTCCCCATGCCCTGAAGCCTTAAGAGATGCCAACGTTGGAAATAACAATAGAAAAGTTTTAGCCAAGTCTACAACGGGAATCTACCACTACGATAGAGAAGGGGTGAAGGAGTTAGAACTATCAACAATATTGAATGAAGGCCTCAAGAAAGTAATAATATTAAGACTAGTCTCTGGGCCCTACGCTGCCAATGAGTCGAGCCCATTAGTCCAAGCATGGAGGAAGCCATAAGAGCATATTTCTTTCTCTTGATCAAATTTGAGGGGTTGAGTTGGGGTGTTTTTTATTTGGACTGACATTAGACCTAGAATCATGTTCTATATAGCAGATCATTATCAACATCAAGTGTTAGAGACAAAACCCTAGAACTTATAGAAGATGGGGCTTAGGGTGTTGACGACGAGGATGTCAGTGGTGGGGTGGGTGCCAATGTTTCATGATAGATAGGATTTAGTGGGAAAGATGATGATTTGCAAGAGAAAGTTCTATGCCCAACTTTCTAGCATCTAAAGTAAATGTTTGAGAGATTTGCAAATATAATAGACTAAAAAACTTATATATTTCAATATGAATCTAAATCCCTTGAGGACTAGAGTAGAGAGATTAAGTAAAATATAAATATGGGCAAAATTACCCCTAGACCAAGTTAGTATGACTTGGTCTATCTTAAGAAATTTACCTACATAAGATATAATATGAGAAAAGAAGGACGTGCTTATGAGCTATAATGGTAAACCAGGTAATTACAGAGAGGTTAGGATTGTATTTAATTTTCCTAACTAAGATTAGAAATTGGGCTAATAGGGAATTAGGATTAACGGTTGTCTTTGGAGGAACTAACGATCTCCAAACAAGACTTTGTTCATCTCTTTTACTAAATAAAATTGAAAATAAAAAAAGCCTCTTGCCATGTCTACAATATGACATCTAGTTGACAAGCCATAAAGTTTGGGGGGAATATACTTAAGGAATTCTAAGGAATGAATTTTATATGAAAACTTTTCATAAAGACTGATCTACTATTCCTCATATACGAAGGAGATTTTATTAGGGTTGAGGACCACTAGCAACTTGGATTTCCTTTGAATCATAACAAGCTTATCCCCTAGGATCACATCAAATATTATATTTCCTTTCACCCATCCCTTTGGCTTTGGAGGAACTAAAGGGGGGTTCGAAGATGGAAACTCTTTTACCCTACTGGGCTTACCTTTCATTAGTAGAGGATCGAGCGAAACCCTAAGAGGAGAATCGAGTGGAACTCTAGGGAGTGGAGGCAGAACTTCTAGAGCAAGGGAGAGAAGATGAGATGCCATCCGAATAAATTTATATATTGACCAAAAAATAATTGGTATTTTTTTTTTCACATGGCTTTATTCTCTTTGTCTTATTTTTTTTATTTTTATTTTATTTTTTATTTGAGAAATATGATTGATATGTCATAATTAAATTTGAATCCATATATATATATATATATATATATGTATATATATATATATATGTATATGTATATATATATATGTATATATATATATGTATATATATATGTATATATATATATATGTATATATATATGTATATGTATATATATATG
>LVTN01001114.1:20296-36692 GCA_001649415.1 Musa itinerans
TATATGTATATGTATATATATATGTATATGTATATATATATGTATATATATATATCTCATTGATATATCAAAATTAAGGGTAAGATTATGTATATAATCCCTTCTAAATTATGCAATGAGAGTCTCATGAACTAAATACATCCTTTATTTATATTTCATTGAAATCCATATCTACTTAAAACTATATGTTAATTATCTATATTTAATTATAAAAATTGGGTTGAATATTTATAAAACTAAGTCAGTAATAATTTTTAAAAATTAATATATTCTATAATTAATAAAAATAAAAAATATTTAAATAGTTTTATAATAAAAATGGATACCAGTGAAAAAAGATAGGAAGGTTGAGAGTTAACAAATAATATTTTTTTGTTTATATTTATAATAAAAATACTTAAATATCATTGAAATTTAAATAATTTTAAGGTATATTTTAGTCATTTTAAGACTAAACCTAACTAGTCAAAGTCCTAGTCTTGTTTTTTCTAATCCAATTTAATCTTAATTATTATATCTATTTTTTATAATATTGATATTCAAATTCATGTATTTGTTTAATATATGCATAAGTATGTACCTGTTAACGCTTAGGTTAATTATCATTTTTAAAATTATGACAAATCTTTTATGATTAGAGATTGAGATTAGATATTTCGAACTTTCAATACCAATCAATTATCTTTTTCTCGATGATACTAGAAATTGACATTTCTAGTACTGATTTTTTATAAAAATAATAAAATATATTACTAAGAAAGTCGGTACAAAAATCACTCCTTAAGTTAGAGTGAAACAACGAGAGAAATTTAGAGGGATAACTAAACTTATCCTTTATAAATAGATTAGGCACTTACTCTACTAACCTATTGTCCTTTTTATAAATATGATTAAGAACAAAATTATCTAAGTCATGGAGTGTCCGTACATGACACCCATGTGCGAGAGACAATAGAGAGAGAAACTCTAGGATATCGAAAGAAACTTTCATTTACCGGTAGGGGATCCATTCATTGGCTAAGAATTCATTCTCCTTATTAAGACCTTCATCATATTTTTTAATATAAGTTTAGCATATTTTTTTTAAAAAATAATCATAAGATTAAAAGGTTAATAGCCACACAATAATTATAAAAATATAAGTTAGAGATTTGCAGTGGTATTTATAAAAGATTTCATCTCAAAGTTTTTTAAATTGATCACAAACTAATGATAATAGTAACACCAATAGATTATTTGGGGTTATTCGTTTAATCATTTATCTTTCTCTTATAGAGTTAGATTTAGGTTGCACAAAGGTTAGAAAAATTTATAAAAATCCCAACATAAACTAATTCATATACGATATTTGCAAGTTTGATCAAATAATGTACGATGTTATGTTCATCATCCATCACAATCACATTGGACCTTTTGATTAATAATAATTAGATCACACTATTACAACCAAATGAAAACGAAGGATAGCATTGAATCACAATTTCAATCATGTTTATGTGAAAGTGTAAAACAGAAGAATAGTCCACATCTTATCAGAGTCAACTTTTCATTGGAATAGTTGATGGTGACCAATTCCTGCAGACAAGCCACGTAAGATTAGAAACCTGATCTCATGCGTTGCCCACCAGCAACATGATGTGTTCGCTTGGAGAGCTTCAACATCGGTAAAAGTTTAACTCTATTCTCATTTGTATGACTTGTCACCTATATATATATATAACGATCAAATCAATGTATTGATTATTATAATCATAATAATAAAGTCAAAAGTTCTAATTATTTAGGAATGATTAGATGGATCTTTTAAAAATCATATACTTCTTAGCTAAGTTCATAATACTTTAATTTTTATTAATATTTTTTTTATTTTTTATTTATCTTTCATCATATCATTAATATTAATTCCTTCATTTTTTTTGTTGATGATTACATCTGAGGTTTCTTAACCGCATGTTTCTATCATCCTAAGCAATTTTCTTTCATTTTATCTTTTACATATTTAGTTATTCATGAATAATAATAGTTCTTTTTTTATCTTTCCTAATACTCTACGTGTCTATCTCAATATTCTGATTTTGATAACATAAATATTTTTGTATATATTATTTCTAACTATACAACAGTCAAATCTATAAATATTATTAGTCATACTAATTATTATTTAAATTTATTATTATTATTTTATGGTCATTGAATTATACAGTTTTGTGTTTCAGTCAATGTAGTCAGTTTTACCTATAAACATTTAAATCATTGGTAGAATCAAGCACTAAGTTTCTAAATATTTTTTATTGTTATTTTTATATCATACTTTCATTCAAACCTACCTATTCATTTGTTTTGATTAATGCAATATTCATAGTCACATCCTTTTTAATTTGATCTAAAGCTGTAATAGTAGCGTATATGATTCATCCAATCTCAATATAAATATAGATTAGGATGGAATATTTTTAGAATCTGATTTGTATTTATCTGTCTAAATCTGTAGGTAATCTCTCAGCTCTGAACATGATTGATAATTTATATTCTTATTTTATTTTTTGAAAAATATCCGATTATTCTAGAATATCTTCAAGTAAATATATTTTTCTCAAATATCCCGGAAAATATATGTATATTTCCACTTCCAATAACACAAAAGAGTGTATATGACACTAAAATTGTTTCTCAATGGATTTATATTAATACAGACAAAATTAACTTTCTAAATTCATTTAGCTAAAAAGATTCTTTCGTCAAAAAAGTTGTTGTTTGTGAATATTATAAAAGCAATTAGCTATATAATGGAATCATTATAGAAATACTACGTTGTACGATGGTCTAAAATGGACCAATAAACGCTTCAAGGGAAGCGTTACAACTATTATAACGGACCACGGCATATCCGTTATAGCAGTCCGCTGCGAGCACGTCGCAAGCTGCGGGTGGTGGTGACCGCCGGGTAGACTTGTTCGATTACCCCGCCCCCCCGACCCCAGATTGCGGGGCCTACAAGGACTCCGATAATTCGTTCAGCGTGGGCCTCACGGTGGGTCGCCTCCACGTGAGGCGGGCGGTCCTCGCGCCTCCGACGAGCCCTCTTCCGACATTAACGACAAGGCTTGGGGGCATTTCCGTCAGAACGTAGCAGCCCTGTGGACGGTGTGGATCTGTTGGTGGTACCCATCGACGGGTGAGATCGTCTTTTGCTCCTCCCGGTGCTGACTCCATACCTAGAAGTCCTGCCTTTTCGTCGCCCAAATTAACGAGCACTCGATTACTGTATGCTAGATCAACCGGGCCCCATATTTTTCTCTCAAGTCAGTATACGGGTAGAGGGAGAGGGAGACAAATGATGTGTGAAAGAACCTAAAACAAATTTTGCGGCAAAAATATAGCTTAAAACCCAAAGTCCGACGTTTAACAAGACCCACACCCACGAAACTCTACCACCTTGGCCCACCCCCTAGTCCATTCACTACACGGGTACGCTTTGGGGAAAACGTATTTGTGCTGCAAATAAGATATTGATTATTAGAAGCGTTTTCCTGGAAGCGAAAACTATGGGGAAGTGTGTCCCACAACGAACGATTTCGCTCGCGACTCGTGAGGAGAGATTGCGATGGGAACAAAAGCCACTGTTTTTCTCTCTTTGAATTCCATTAGCTTTTCCTTCGATTGACGTTCGAAGCCCGAAGAGTGAAAAAGAGCGAGTGACAAGTTTTTGTTTTGTTGCCAAAAATTTATCCATTATCGTCTCTCTCCTCTCCCTTTTAGGGGCTTGCGAGATTCTTGGGAAGCTCGGTATGGAGATCTCCAAGAACGAGAGCTTCCCCGAGCTCGAATAAGTTTCTGGGACCAAGAAAGTTGTGTTCTTTGTCGACGAATTCTTGCGGCTAAGGCTGCTTCTTTTTGTATGCTATCATTAGCTTCTGGTGTCGACTATACTTGGGCTATTAGTGGCTTGATGAGTCTTGAAGCTGTGGTTTTTCGTTTATTTGGCAGGTAGTTCTTCTTACTGTTTCGGATGGGAGAGTGAATACCGTTTCAGGTGAGGAAATGATTGAATTGGCAGAGATAAGATGAAGCTTTCTACTGTTGGTACTGTTGGTATCAGCCAGCAAGCACCAGAAGGTGATCTTTCTGTGTTGCCTTTGATCTTGCTTCTGTTCTTAGCCTCCGCCGTATAAGAATGCAGATTGCTTGTTGAATGTTGAATTAGGGGAGGCGAAGAGATGCTTGGATTCGGAGCTCTGGCACGCCTGCGCCGGGCCGCTGGTGTGCTTGCCCACAGCTGGAACTCGAGTAGTATATTTTCCTCAGGGTCACAGTGAGCTGGTGAAAGATTGAATCTTTGATACGTTTCCTTAAGATATGCATGTTCTGTGCGTTTTCTGTTTAATGATTGGTGGTCGGTTTTAATCAAGGTGGCTGCATCGACGAACAAGGAAGTAGAGAGCCATTTTCCCAATTACCCAAGCTTACTGCCTCAGTTGCTTTGCCGGCTCCATAACGTGACTTTGCACGTTCGTTCTTTCACAGATTTTTTTGGTCTAGATGACTTAGCGTGGTCAAATTTAGTTTCCTGTGGCTGTAAAAATTGCAGGCAGATGTGGAAACAGATGAAGTTTATGCTCAGATGACGTTGCAACCTCTGAGTCCGGTAATTTTGATTTGAAAATTGATTGTTTACTAGCCACTGTATTGCATTTTCCTATAAGAAACTTCAGAAGACTCAGATATTGGCTACAGGAAGAGCAGAAAGTCACTTATTTTCCCATTGAGATGGGTTTTGCGAGCAAGCAACCCACAAATTATTTCTGCAAGATTCTGACAGCAAGTGATACAAGTACCCATGGAGGGTTCTGTATACCTCGTCGTGCAGCTGAAAAAGTCTTCCCTCCTCTGGTGCGATGGCCATGAACAAGTTGTATTATTTTCTCATGGAATTTTTTTGAACACCATGAATAGGAGTTGGTGATTACTGCTGTTTCATTGGTGTTAGGATTTCTCTCAGCAGCCGCCAGTGCAGGAGCTTATTGCTCGTGACCTTTATGATGTTGAATGGAAGTTCAGGCACATTTTTCGAGGTGATTGAACCTACTCTAGATTCTATATAATTTTTGCATTTCATAATTCTATTGGCAGGCTTAGTTGTATTGGGAGAAATGCATTGTAAATTAAGGAAAAATTGAATCATGTTCAACCAATACTTTTACTGCATATATAACATATTAATCATTCATAACTAGTGCTAATATAATTGCCAGTTTTGTCCTTTATCAACCCCTCCTGAATTGGGCAACAATCATTTCTTGATTAAGCCAAAACAGGTACTAGTTCATGGAAGCTTAATTTAAGTTGTTTATACTAGATGTAAATTGGGATTCCTATTGCTTTTAGTTTGGGATTGTTCATTAGTTTTTGGTCAACTTTGGAAAGATATTATTAAATGGATCCTAACCTTCTCATCCTTGGATTAGAATTGGTACACATCCCACTTTATGTTCTAATAAAAGACCAGAAATTATCTTTAGAAAAGATACCTTTGACGCTTTCAAGCTTGTTGATGCAGGGCCCATTAGAGTTCGCATAAAATTTGATTATAAGCATGCTGAATCAAGAAAATTGAAGTTTGGTCACACTATTTTTTGTGTCATAAAAATTGTCGAAAATTATCTAATTCTTGAATCTGACAATCTATAAACCAACTATGTCAGCTCTGTAGTTTGGAGACTGACTTTGTTTTGTAGGATGAAAATGAGATAAATGGCAAGTGATTTATTATCCCAAACTACCAACAGAGTTGAAACTTCAAAGAGTGAATAAAGACTTAGTGATGGAATTGCTTCACTCATCAAATTGTGATATATTCTTCAAATATTGAAGAGGTCTGTTGCTTGAGAACATCTATAAGCGTAAGCATGAAGAAGGAGAAAAGCTGTTGTCAAAACATCTCAGATACCTTTTAATTATAATATTGGTCATACACAACTGCTGCAAATGAGTCAATTTGCAACTTATAGTTCTGTGGGGATCCTTTTATCATGTCCCCATAAACACTTTAAACTAACACAACTAGAATTAATAATAAGCAAGAAACTAGCAATAATGTAGCTAAGTAAAGAAGGAGAGTGCACTTCACATATTGACGGAACAAACAATTACTTCTAAATCAAGGGTTAGATATGTGCAAAATAAAAACCTTCCTTTGATTCATCTTTTAAGAGCATCTGTTGATTGGATCTGAACCTAGGATGCCTTTCCATAGCTTCAATTGGTCAAAATAGTGCCTTTGGATATTGGAAGTTTGAAAGAATAGTTTGATTCCTTAGATCCACAACACCTTCATTATTGATCCTTATCGTACTTGAATCAATCTTTGACAATGTTGTATCACCTAACTTGAAGGGATTATATTTTTTCAAAAAATATGGTATTACTATTACCATACAAGCACGTGACCTGAATATTTTTGTACACTGATAGTTTGGTTGAAAAAGTTACGAATTTAAATCTTAAACATTCCAACTGACTTTGTGTTTAGGTAACGGATATCCCCTTTATGTGTCTTGAATGCCAGAAGATTCTGGTGTCTTATCATCATAACATTTCCTTACTCTTGTTTGCAAAAAAGTCTGACAATGCTTCCATGAAAGGTATTTTGAGTGCAATTTTTATGATTTTGATGATAAACCAATTAAATTCCTCCTTTTGAAACTTTCTTAATGTGCTATGTCGCTTGATAATCTCTAATCTCCCTGTCATGATACTTCATCATACTACTATGTCAAATCAACCACAATATAAAATCAAGCATATGCTAATCTTCTCTCTTTAGCTTGATGCATGCACTTGCTCTTTGCACCTGGGAACTGCCTCAGAAGTGTCAGCAGATAATCCAGAGAATCATGCTGCAATGGAGATCTCTTATTTTGAATCTTGCTGTTGCTTTATTATTCTTTTAGTTGGCCCTTTCGAAGTGCATGACATTGCCCAATCGGTTCACTTTAACTATAGCTCAACTCATCATTTAGATCCTCTCCTTTACCATTTTTAAAATTTCACCATCTCCATAATCTCTAACTGTTTCTCCTGTTAAATTTGCACATGCTGCAGACCTTGCAATCAAACTTTGTGATTGTTTGAAAGAGTTGAATGAAAGTTTGTGATAGTTTTATGATTAATTTTCTCATTAGTAGAAGGCTTTAATATCATCATTCAGATGAGAAAAGCTAAAACTATTTTGAGCAAGTCATGAAGACAACTACAAATTCATTCTAACAGTTGAAGACTCTAGTTTCTTTGTTTCTATTTCTATCTATAGCAATTGAAACATCATTGGAATTTTATTATAGATCATTTCCCTGATCACAGGTCAACCAAAAAGGCATCTCCTTACTACAGGCTGGAGTGTGTTTGTCAGTGCCAAGAGACTTGTTGCTGGGGATTCTGTTCTTTTTATTTGGTTAACTTGATTTCTTTTACCTCTTCTTCCATGTTTAATGTGACACAAAATGAAAAATCCATCTCCATTTCTTTCATTGAATGCATTTTTTTATTTTGATTTTGATTTCCTTCTCAGGAATGAAAAGAACCAGCTTTTGTTGGGAATAAGACGTGCTAATCAACCACAAACTTCAGCATCATCATCACTGGTTTTATCAAGTGACAGCATGCATATAGGACTCTTTGCTGCAGCAGCTCATGCTGCTGCCACAAATAGTCGTTTTACCATATTTTATAATCCAAGGTAGCAGTTGTCATTACAATATATTCTGTTAGTCGCTATCGCTTTTATGGTTGGAATTGCTGCAGGGCCAGCCCATCAGAGTTTGTTATACCTCTTTCAAAGTACACTAAAGCTGTATTCCACACATGTGTATCAATTGGGATGCGATTTCGTATGCTTTTTGAGACCGAGGAATCAAGCATTCGTAGGTAATGTAACAACATTTGCCAAAATACTTGAATTAACCATTGCCTTCCTTAATGTCTCTCTTTTGTGGTTAGAATAAGAATATCTATATAAATTACAACTTCATATGCTAAGTCCTCTTATGTGATTGCATTAAGATATCTAATTTGTGTTGTATGGGGCAGCCAATTATTGTTTGACACATCTCTATTTATTATTCATGTTGACTGAAGGTACATGGGAACAATTACTGGCATAAGTGTCTTGGATCCTGTACATTGGCCGACTTCTCATTGGAAAACAGTCCAGATAAATATCTGCAGTGAAGATGTCTTTTATTATATGTAGATACATGTCCTTAAAATTAATTATGGAGGTTCTTTATATCAAAAATCATGCTCAAGAAAGACAATCTATGATTTCAAACCTCCATGCTCCTTCATGATCGATTCTAAGGTAGATTGAGGCCTCAATCCCTCCGATAAGGCTCTAGCATGTCTCCATTTTTATTTATTTGTACATGTAGACAGACACATTTGCTTGTGTCACCCTAGTGTAATGGTCATTGATCAAGATTTGTTTATCTTTGAGGTTTTAACTGAAGCAATTAATATCTTAGTGCTACATTTTGTTAGAAATGCAAATCTACTAAGAGTTAGTTAAATGAAGTGGCTGATCTATGGCTGTGGTGATATTAGAATATCGACAAGCTTAAGTTGATCTTAGTTTTACGTACTGTATATTACTTATTTTTCTCTGAAAACCTGCCTTAAAAGAGTCTTATGAGGGTTAAATAGGTCAGTAGGGTATGTTTACAAGGTGATACTTACCATCCTGCCATTCTTGTTTCTTTGTGTGAAGCTTAGTAGGTTGGAACTCATAAGTTTTACGTACATTTTTGGGGTGCTTGTGCTCATATTATTTTTGCTGACTCAGCATTAGTAAGACGATTGCATAGATCATGTTGTGAGTTGGACTCTGCTGCTGTAATATTTTTTTCTAATTGCTGAATAATACAAATGGTACAATAATTTAGTATTCCTTGTTAGCCAGTTCGTAGAATGTAGGTATTTTTTATGGTATTCAAGTTGCTGCAACAACACAAGAAGATATGTCTTCGTGAACTAATATGACATTTTAGTAACTACAGGTTGGCTGGGATGAAGCCACAGAAGGTGAAAGGCAGTGTAGAGTATCACTGTGGGAAATTGAGCCTTTAACTACCTTTCCCATGTATCCATCATTGTTTCCGATTGGCAGATCTTGGCATCCTGGAGCATCCTTTCCTCATGGTATGTTCTCATGCATGTATTTTGATCTAACTCTATGATACCTTGGTCAGCCTTGTCAGGGTTTCTGAAGGTGAACAACAAAATGGAGATGCAGATTCATATGATGACCTTTATTATCTTTCCTTTCTGTTATACAATTATCTGACCGAAAAAAACTGCTTAGGAACTCTGAAGTTTGTGAAACTATTGTTAATATAACATTATGTAGCTCTTGGTAATGTAACAGATACCGTAGCTACTTCAAATATAATAAATTTCAAGATAAGTCAATTCTTGCATATTATATGTTAACGATAAGGGTTATATCTTTTTCAAAATGTAAAATAAAATCTGAACATTTTATTTGGAACTTCTTACATTCTAGTTTATTTACCTTTGCATTTCAGACATCAAAGAAAATGAGCTAAATGCTTTAATGTGGTCAAGAGGCCTTGCTGCTGAACGAGGCCTGTGTTCATTGAATCTCTCATCACTAGGTATGGACCCCTGGGTCCAACATAAGCATGAACCATTGCTGCCGGGAAGCGAGTTCAATAAGTACCAAGCCATTTCCCATGTAGCTTTGCAGGATGTACGATATTGGGATATTCTGAAGCTGCAATTTCTGCAAAATCAACAACCTATTCAATTTCTTCCACAGTCCTATGCATCCAGCTCATTGCTGCAACATCAAGATTGTCAGCAGACTAAGCAGCAGATTGTGAATTCTCAATCACAATGCGTAACAGAACCAGTTTTATACGAGCAGTGGCTGCCACCCCAAAATGAGCAGCAAAAGCAGCAGGTTGAAGGAGCACATGCTAACACACAGGCATTCCCAATGCATAGCAATCATGTGCAACAGCAATCTCATTTGTCTCCTCCATTGTTTGAAAGTTCATCCACTCATAACTCAAGCTTAGGTTTCTCATCAATTCCGACGGCAAGTTCCGTTCAGGATATCTTAGGATTTGCTTATTGTGAAGAAAATGCTGGTGGTTCCAACTATTCCCATCTTGGCCAATCCATGTTAAATCATCCTAATTGGCAATCATGGAAACCCAAGTTTACCAAGACAGCCAATTTCTTTTGATGATGTAGCTCTGCTACCATCACTTGCTGCTAAGAACTGTACTGCAGGAAATGAAGTTTTCAGAGTTAACCAGAGTAACACCCTGTTTAGTTTTGGCAAAGATTCCTCCTCTTCGCTGACTAATGCAGTACCTAACCTAGGTATCATCAATGATATGTCAAGTGTGCCATGTGTCGGTTCATTTTTCCATAATTCTCTGTATGGATATGTGGATGACTTATCTGGCTTACCAAAAAATGCAGAAGAGACTGATCTACAATCCCAATACTTCGTAAAGGTAAGGGCAAATCTTTCATTTTATGGAATGCTTCCTAACATACTGGTGTGGTACTTGCCAAGTTGAATGGTTGGTATATTGCTTTGTGGAAATTGTCATGACTTTTGTGCCAGGATAGTTCTATATTGAAAAGCCCTTGCAACAGCACCACGAGCTAAGCAGTAGAAATGGTGAATATAGGTGTTCTTTGTTAATTGAAGGTTGTGTATTTTTCTTGCAGGTTTACAAGTCGGGATCAGTTGGGAGGTCTCTGGACATCTCCCGGTTTAGCAATTATGATGAATTACGTGAGGAACTGGGTCAGATGTTTGGTATTGAGGGTCTATCGGAAGATCCTCTTAGATCAGGCTGGCAGCTTGTATTTGTCGACAGGGAGAATGATGTGCTTCTCCTCGGAGATGACCCATGGGAGTAAGAAATTACTTGAAACATTTTAATCATTTTTAGTTTAGAAATTACTGCACAGAGTTAGATGAATTTGCAATTCATTCTCTCAGTATACCCTATGTTTTAATGTTTCTGTTATTAACAGTAATCTCCATTTTTTATATGAACCTGCTTCTGTTGACTTTGTCTAGGTTGTTTCTTCTAGAAGGTTGTGTAAAAGGGTGAAATGTACTTCCATTGAGAGCCTGCTTTGTAATAGCAAAGACACTAGTGAAGACCAAATCAGGAAGCAAACACTTAGTTGTCTTACTAGTGTATCATGGCTGAGGAAAGACTAAAAAACAGTAGTTCAAAGAATAAGGCTCTTGCATATGTGGGGTCTGGATAGGATGTTTGCAAGCCAAAAGACACCTTAGTCACCATTGCATAGCAGCAACTTTACGGTAACGTCAAGGCTTACTCTGTAAACAGGAAGACTGTCTAAGGATAATACAAGGAACTAAACAAACACACTCCTTGGAGGCAAGGACAACTTCACAATCAATAGTTTCTCGTTGGTGACTTATCCCACCCTTAAGTAATATGGAAGTCATACTTCTATATCTTTAATTTGCTTGAACTAGCCTCTTTTGATAGAGGCATGTCTCCAAGCCTTGAATCAAGTGAATCCATAGTATGCATATTAACCTCTTAATTTTCGAACCAAAATTTTAGGACCTTTTCTATATTAATTCTGAAATTAATGCAGAGATATTTATGAGCTATATTGGAAAACTCAATGAGTCAGAAATCCAAAGCATTTTATAGAGTTCAATTTGAAGTTTTTAAGGAAGTTACCTTCATTTTTCTTTATAAAGGTCATGGTGGTTGTTATACTTGAGAATTAAGAAAATTATTATCACATTTAAGACTTGATAGGTCACTTTTTTAGTTATTCTGTAAGTATTTAATAATTTTTACATTTTTTTTTCTGATCTTGAAAATGGTGAAGAATCAATGCGTTGAGAATCACTAGGCTTAGAGAGTTGTTCCAAGGTATTTTTTCTCATACAATTCTGTATCTTGTTGATGGATTCCTTATGGTGGTGAGTTCCTAGGCTTGCATTTTTAGTTAGGTTCCTTGGTGGTGATATCTATATCTCTGGGATGTTTTACTTGGTTGGTGAGTTTGTTTATCTTATTTTTAATCAATTTAGTTCTTTTTTTTTTTCCATCATCATCTTTTCTTCTAAGTTTGTCTTTCTGGTGATATTCAAGATTGTATTACTCAATTGCATAGTGGGCCATCTCTTTTATTTTATTTTGTTTTCTCCATGATCTGGATTACTTGATAGAAAGGAAAAAGATTGCAAGAATTTATTTATCCTTTTGCAAATGGAGACATATTTTTCTTATATTCTTTTGCAAATGAAGTTAAAGTCACTCATTCATCTTTCTGATTTGGGTGTGACCAAGAAAAAATATTCCTCTCAGGTTCAAATGGTCTCATAAAACAAAGACTAAGAAGTATGTGCTCATATTCGAGTACTAGCGAACATAACCAGTAAGATGTTGAAGTCCAAATTTGAAAGGAAAATTCTTGATTTGAGCTATGTCACGTTGAAGTCCATTATCACCTGTATTCAAATTTGTCTCGCCTATGTTTACTTGAAGCGACCGTACATGCAAGTGAAGCTTTATTGTCGAGGCTTTTTCTTTTTTATTGAAGTCTGGGCTTAGAGTGGAAGGAGAGTGTTTTGAAGAGGTCCATCAACTGTAAACTATTGAGATAAATCACTTATTCTGATATTAGAAAGAAGCTCTTCTATAATATTTCTGTTAAGAGATTTGTTATCTATTACAGATCACTTTTCTTCAGTAATTAAGAAACTGTTTAAAGGGTCAATTTATTTAGTGACTGAAGTCAACCTTCTAGTTGCATATTGAGTATCTTGTCCTTGTTTGTTGCTGATGCTTATGTGCCATGGATTTTTCTGTGGTACAACTCACTATATGTTGGAGGTTGGCTTGAGGGTGACCTAGCTATGCATTGGCATGAGTAAGTTCAGCATTAAAAAATTTTTATATACGGATTGTGTTGCATTTTAGAGCAAGTCCATCATAGTAAATTTACATAAAAGATCATATCCTTTTCTTTGTTCTTATCTACACCTGTCAATACTTTTTCATTGTGTGGGCTGACATACTTTGGTGCCTAGGTCAGTAGTTGGTGCTTCACTCTCTTGGTTAAGAAACAAAATCTGCAGGCCATTCATCAATTGGATATGACAAGGGAGACTCAGTTTTCAAGCTACAAATAGCATATCTGCTAGGTAGTTGGAAGTAATGGTAGCTAGACTTGAGTACTAGCAGATTTAGTATACTCTCATTAAAATAAGCATAAAATGTTTACACCGTCTGTATAATATTATATCAAATTGTATACCATATGTATAACATTACATCTCAGCTGGCAATAAACCAGCATGCAACAGTCAAATGTTTGTGCAATAAAATTTAAGCTTGGATCATGTTAATACATGATGTGACTATTTTGTCTGAGGCTGGCTGATACGAACAAAGCAAGGTGCATGCCTGCATCCTTGTTCTTGCTTCCTATTGCATGATTGGCTCTATGCTAGTTTCTAATGCTCTTGCTACCAGTTTTAACTCAAATCTTATGTTGGTTGAAGAATGAATTAATCCTTTTCATTATCATTGTTGTATACAGAATTTGCTTCTTTCTCTGTGGTTGGTCAGCTTTTCCACATTCCTTGCTACTGCTTGCTGATTTTGTTTGTTTATTTAGAAGTAAGAAAGATATAAGGTTCAGGCAGATGTGTCTGGTCCAGCTCTAGTAATTTTAATTATTATTCTTTCTACTAGCTGGGTATAAATATTTTCTTTTAATCCTAGACAAAGTGCATTTTCATTGCATTAGTGTATTTTTCATCCTTCTCTTGATTGATGTAGCTCTATTGGATAGTAATGCACATATCAATATCTCAGACCCTCAGTGGGACAGCCTGTCATATGAAACACGAATACAATGGTCCAATGTATCTCATCATACTGGAAAAGAATAAAATATACATATATCTTCCAAAGTTTCTCCATGGATCTGCATCATCAGAAGCCAATACTTAGCCTGATATGCAAAAATTTGTGTTACATAAAGATATTAATATGTGAGTAGACCACAGAAACGAGTTTCTCTGAGCTGCTACTGTGAAATACCAAGCTCATTATTCTGCCATTCAATGATAACACTTGTTTCCTTAAATTTCCTTGTAATTGTGCTTGTAATTTCCACAGTAACTATGCTTCCTAACATGTTTCTACCTCTTGTACACCATTAATGGTGTGCAATTATGGTTGGAAACTTTTCCTAATTTAGTTACCTAATCAATATCATTGTTTGCTTTGCTTTTGCATGTCCATGTTGACAGCTTGTTGAGCAAATGCCATGTCACATGTTCATATCGTTGTTCAGGAGTTTCCACGAATCAGTGCCTTGGGTCAGTACCCTATTAGCATGGAATGTTTTGATAAGTATAGCTCGACGTGACTGGTAGACAACCCATCATGGGCAAGTCATACTTCCTTCTGTATTATGGATATATGTTATTAATAAATCGTTCAAAAATTATCACAAAACCAAGCATGTCTAATTTTTTTCAGTTATTTATAATTTTTTGTAGTTTTGGTCTGAGATCCTTATCAGCATACCAACACATGATATGCTTGCATACCAGTTGGCATAGACCAAAGAGAAAGAGGGTCTGATGATGATGGTGATGATAATGTGATCGCTGAACAATTAGAACTTTATATTTCTGAACAAATTGTATGGCATGCATGTGATTGCTGCTACTTGGTTCACTCATCATCATTTTCTTTATGCAAATTAATCCAAGGACATTGATATAATGTTTGTAGTCTTGGTCTGGGATCTGTATCAGTATACCAACACATGATATGTCTGCATACCAGTTGGTATAAACCAAAGAGAGAGAGAGAGAGAGAGAGAAGAGGGGATGAGGAGTAGGAAAAGAGATGCAGAAGCAAGATGAGGACAAGAGAGAAGGAGAGAGGGACAATGAGGAGTAAAGGACTGTTGACAGTCAACAGATGCCTAGAGTAAACATAAAAAAAAAAAAAAAAACTAATATTGCACTGTATTGGGCGAAATTCTCATTCCAGGTTGGACATATAAATCCCATTCAATGCATACTAGTCCAACTGGCTTTTAAACCTTGGTCTAGATGCATTGTATTAATATGCTACTCAGCATGGGTGACCCGCAGTTGTGGGTCGTTGGACACATGCACACATTTTACTTTTTTTTTTATTTTGTCCATATTTCTCTTGATATTCTTTCAAGGCCAGCTGCATGTTGCTTTTTCAATTAGTGAAACTGAATTGGAGCCCATCATACCATTCTAGTATTCTCATGTTGCCAGAGTACAATAAATTTTCATGCTTTATGGATTATTTAGAAGCAATAAATAAATCACAGTGTAATACTAGCAAAAACATAGATTGTAATGGAGTAATTTCATGAACCGGTATATTCAATTATCCATAGGGACAGTTCTTGCTCCAAATTTATGTATCTGAGAGAATGGAAGATAATGCGTCAGCATCTATATTTATGTTGAACAGAGTTTAAGGTTGTTTCTGTCATATGAGATTGGCCAGGATGAAACTAATTATTTTAATGTTTAACTGGCCATTTGACTTTTCAATGCAGCTCATTCGTGAATAACGTCTGGTACATCAAGATACTTTCACCTGAGGATATGCTAAAAATGGGAAAACAGGGAGTTGAATCTTTATGTTAATCCCTCTAGAAATTCAGGGAACATGTGAGGGTATGTTCTGTAGACAAGTTCTATTTCATGTTGTTTGTGAATGCAGGTCATTTGTGAAATTTGGCTTTTCAATGCAGGTCATTTGTGGATAACGTCTAGCATATCAAGATACTTTCGACTGAGGAGGTGCTGAAAATTGGAAAACAGGGAATTGAATATTTCTATTAATCCCTCTTGAAATTCAAGGAACAAGCAAGGGTATGTTCTATAGATGAATTCTATTTCATGTTAAATAAAAGAAATTACTAAAGCTCTCTTTCTGCTTTAAATTGTTCTTGTGTGGTGTCATTGTTAGTTGTACTACCAATGGAATTTGTGCTTTAAATCATACACATGATTGTCAACCCTTGTTCCTAATCTTATGGGGGGTTTGCTGCATGGTCCCTTTTTCCAAATTACTAAAGCTTTGTGAAGTGACATTCTATATGATGATCCAAATAAATCTTGATCTTTCTTATAGGTGTCTTCTTTGCGAGGATTGAAATATTATACCGTATTAGAGTTTCGAGATTCGTTCGATATGATACCGTATTAGAGTTTCTTATGGGGGTACTGTATACCGAGCGGTATATTTTGATATATCACTCGGTGTGTGTGTGTATATATATATATATA
>LVTN01001114.1:36703-55060 GCA_001649415.1 Musa itinerans
TATATAATAACAATAATAATAATAACTTTATAATATATATATATATAATAAAAACTTTATAATATATATATAAGTAAAAATAAATACCACCTGGTAGCGAGTCGTATGTGTACCAGTCTACTGGCGGACCGGTATGTACTGCCCGATACGAGCGGTATTATTCGAAATTGAAGACCTTGCTTCTTTAGTTCTCTCCCTGTATTGTACCTCTAATATGAAACAAATTCATATACTCAATTTAAAATCTATGCTTGAGGAATTGTATGTAGAATATCTTAATAATGCTAGATACAAATGTACAATAGATGTTTATATCAAACATGGTGCTACTAGTTTGCCATTTCTTTTGCTTTTGGATTCCATCCTTATTCTGAATTATTTGTGTTCAGCTGCATGAATTCCTTCACTTGTTTAGTTTTGCAAAGGAAGCATTCATTGAGATACTAAATTCCTGTCTCTTTTACTTCTAGAATAATTTCATATTCCATTGGCTCACTTTTGGCCATGTGTTAACCATGTTAGAGAATTTCATTTTGGCCTTCACCAATGATACTTCAATTAAAAATATTATATATAAGATCTTTCTTATAATGCCAGTCATCCATGACATCCTCAACTAGTCTCTAGATAATGTTGTCCTCTATGGTCATTATCTTGTTTTTCGAGGTATTTACATCTATAAACACCTGTTTTCCTGTGCTAGTTGAAAGGCGATGATCACTCCACTTTCTGCTCGACATTCAAAATCTATGATAGACAAAAGATAGATGAATGAGATTTTTTATCATAGCGAAGAAGCCGAGACCTAAGATAAAGTCTCTTCACCTTAGATGAATGAGATTATGTGGTAGTGCGATGCTCACTCATAAGAAGACTAGGCTAGGTTCGAATAGCAGGGAAGAAAAGCTCTTTGGACTAGCAAAAGCAGATGCCTTGATTACTTTGAATCGAATTATTCTATGAAAAGAGGGGATGCTCCCTCATTCACATCTTTGTGACGGCCGGTGTCTACCTTTTTAAGTTAAAAAAAACATCTTCAGCACAATTTAATAGCCTTCTCTAGTGTTAAAATTGATATTAGTCTCTTGAGATCTGCTTCAGCTTCAGTAATTGGCCAATTGTAAAATACTGGAAGTAACCTTTTGTTCTGCCCAACGAACCCATTTTTTTCTTTGAAAGTCCTTTTCCCAACATGATGAAAAAACTTTTTTTTATAAATCTAATTTTTCATTATTTTACTATCCATAATAGTGCAAAAGAAGGCCCAACTTTAAAGTTTTTTTAAAACATATTTATTTTTATATGGAATATAGATGAAGACTTAATATTCAAATCAAATGTGATTCACCAAATTAGTGGCACTTCAATAGTGGATGATGACTTGTATTCATGTGCCATATTTGGTGAGTTTGCTATTAAAAACTTGAATTTATGCACTTCATGCCATGTGGTTCATGTCAAGCATTTTTAAAAAATAATATATTTTTTTTTTATTTTTTAAAAATAAAATTTTAAAATGGACTAATTAATATAATTAATTGTAAATTTTTTAAAAATATATTATTATTTGACTAATTAAAATTTACATATCAAATTGTATTCATTTAAAGTACCAAATTACATTATCTAAATTTAATAATAAAAATTACAAAACAAATTAAGATGAACATTAATGATCATCAAAATCCATTTCATCATTCTCAAAATCCTTAATCTTTTCATCTTTCTTTAGTTGATTTGTATCTCTTATTGATATTCATCAGAATAAGTTTCCTCTTCTACGATAAACTTGAGGCCTTGGCATTCATCATATTCTCGCAAGTTGTTGTATATAGTTTCATTTCTTCCATACTTGAAGCTCTTGTTACATGCCAAATTATCATGATTAAAGATAAGTTTATCTTTGATAGTTTGTAAGTTACCACTTATTTATTCCATCAATTATTCATTTGAATCATTAATATCTTCTAATTAATTTGGAATAATGGTATCTTCTGGTTGTAAACTGGAACAAGAGTACCCATCACTTTTAATGCACATATCATATGATTCCAAAAGGATGATACGAAGATAATATCACACTCTTGTCTTTCGCATCTTTGTCCTTTTGCTTTTCACATCTTTTGTCCATTTATTTAGCATATCTCTTCGAGGTAAACATATTTGTAAGGTTGTGCTTTTGTCTTTGTATACTTTATATACTTAATAATGTTAGAAATGAAGTAGCAAATCACGTGATATCAATTGATTCTTTGATCATGTACAAGGTCTCAATATGATTATATATAAATCGAACAACAAAAGTTGCACTCTGTGGGTCTTCTTGATTTCTACATTCTTTCCAATATCCTTTGACATTAAATCAAATACAATGTGTCACTCGTGAAGTCGGGTTTTTTTGCTCGGTGTAATTTATCTAAAAAAGAGAAAAATAAAATTATTAAGATAGTTGCTTCCATTTAATTAAAAATTTAGAATATTCAAAAGAAAAGTCTTATGAACTAAAACATAATTGCTTATAACTTGAACAACATTTAGTTCCATAATTTCAAGAAACTCAAATGTTTTTCACAAACATGATTCCTAAAAGATAGTTGGCCATAAAATTGATTATATTCCTTTGTCCGCTATCATAGGATACAAACATATGATAATATAGCAACTATATTTTGCTCATGCATCCTCGTGACTCTCATTTGTGTAATCCAATTTTCTTTTCAGCAATGAAACTCTTAACTTGGAGGTTTAATTAAGGACTATATCTTCATGATAACTTATCTCCTACAAATATCCGAATTCAAGCTTCATAACTGAATAAAACCATTTTGTATAAGAAAAGATGAAATAGTAGTGATGCTGCTGTTACTCTGGAATCTCACTCTCGGATTTTAGATTGGAGGTTGAATCGAAACTCTTGGTAGGCTCAGTAGTGGGGTCAGTGATGACTTTTCAGTTCAATCAGATCAAGAAAAACTTTTGGAAACCTTTTGTTGACACACAGAGTGCTAGTATAATAAGATCGACCAAGGAAAATTAATGTTAATTTACCTTGTTCGTGCTTGATCGTAATGCTTCTAGTCAGTGTTTTGCAGCATTCACATGGTAACCCATAATGGTTCTGGTTGATATCTTTGCAGGTTACCCTCTTTTCGGCTCTCAACTGGTGCTCCTTATAGACACTCGTAGCATGATTTTGTTGTTCTCAGATTCAGTATTATCTGCAAGATGACCGATAATATGCAATTTGATGGTATTTGCTCTCTTCCACCAGATATAAACTGCATATTTTGCTGCTAATCTAAATTCACTATGATTGTAACTATACTTCAGAGTACCACGATATGCTTGAACAAGTATTATTTTGGCTTGTTTCCTGTGCGACTACTTGTTATGAATAGCAACTTTTGTCCAGCTAGTTCAAACTTGTCTGGGATAATACCCTTTACTCCTCGTTTGAGGTTCTCATCTTATATATTCTGTTTGATTTGGTGGTGACATGTCGATTGAACTATCCTGATGGTGAAGCTATCGAGTACTCGCCTATGCTGCGTTGATGCTTACTAAGATCCTAAAGATTCCCTGGTAATATTTTGATCGAGCTGAACCAAACTATGGCATCGCCCACCAAGCCGACATTTGACGTTGCTCTTTTTCTTAGATGCCAACTTTTTTTTGGTACATCTATTTTTGTTTCGAGTTCTTTGCATTCAAAGAATAAATATCGATCTTTTTTTTTTTTTTATAGAAGTTGTGTTATGCGAAGAGATAAGGCTGCTAAAATGCAACCTACATAGGCCGATTGGGTTTCAAGTTTTACCTAGTTGATTAGGTATTTGTACTACATTTAATCGGTAATTAACGTAAAATCAATAACCTCTTACATTATATATATATATATATATTGCGTCGATGCATCTACCTCAAGAAATATCACATCATAATACTAATTAATCTATATTTATATTATGTGCATGTGCAGCTGAGTCCTGAGGCAAGGAGAGAAGGAAACAGTCCCCACAGCAACACCAGGATCAATCGCCATCATCGTCTTCTTCTTTTGATCTAACTTTCTGAAGATGTGCTACAGGAGAGAAAGGACAGCAAGGGAAACAATTTCCTCTGAACCAGGAGACCCCATGATGGCGCTGTACGTGGAGGCGAAGGTGGATTCTGTTCAAAAGCCTTCCCCCTTTGCTCTCATTGAAAGGCGACGAAGGTGGCAGATAAAGGAGACACCATCATCATGATGGCGAGGAGAGCGGCCTTTTGCGTCCATGCATGCATTGGCTTCCTCCTCGGTGGGGTCTCCGGTGGCGCCCCCGCGCCAGCTGTGTGATCCATGCCCTCCTCCTCCCCCTTCTCCTCCTCCTCGTCTCCTGCCGGGCACCCTCCTTAGGTGGCTGCACCCCCTATGCTTCCCTCCGCACGTGATCCCGCTCCCACACATCACCTCCTTTTCTTCTCTCTATATTCCAAAACCCCCACCCCCCGTCTCTCTCTCTCTATCTCTCACACACACACACGACACACGCACATCCTGTATGCGCGTAGGAGGAATGGGGTACCGTGAAGCCATCGATTCGTCCTTTGATCGTTCTATTGGAGCAGCATGCAATCTCTCTCGCTCCTCTCTTTTCAGGAGGTGTTAATGGCGGACAGGAGTTCTTGGCCCACCACTTTGGGAGTTCACGAATGGTTCATGCCGAGATACTGAGGGCGGTGAGATTACCGCGGTCACGGAGGAGGTGACGGGCTACGGGCCTGCAGTGGATCCGATGTTTGGTTTAACGTAGGCAACATCGGGGTCTGAGCCAATGCATGCTCCTCGGGATCTGGTCCCGGAGTTCAATCTTAGTACTCATTCCAGTAAGTTTCTTTCAAACTTGAAATTGATTTTTATTTGCCATGAAATGTTATTATTTTAATCCATTCTTAACATAGATTTTATCTTACAAAAAAAAGAAGTCAAATTGCTGTCCTAATAACACCAAAAATGCACCAACCATTTTTGTTTTTCATAAATAGACCATCTTTTGGTCGTTCCTAACAAACAATTTCCAGAATGATTATTTTTGTTTTGATTGGGTTCACAGGATTCTATAATCGGCAAGACATATCTATTCATGCACATTTAAATGTCCAACCACCATTATCGACCATCACAGTGTATTAATCATGTCGAATTTGTCCTAATATTGTTGATGGGACCAACGAAGTATGTCGGATAGTATCAATCCTACTTGAACGGATCTCATTTACTGTCCTTTTTATATCTGGGAAAGACTTTTTTTATTGTATTTTAAGGTTAATATGCATTTTAAATGTTTATAAAGATATTATTTAGACAATTAATGTCTTGAAAGCTCCATCTGAAGATGAGAACTGAAACAATGGCATCTTACATGACAGGATACATGTACGAGACACGACAGCTTTACGTAGTCAACCTCACTGCATCGCCGTAATGATAACTCTCCACCACCACCCGAGCAATGCAGAGAACGATGTAGGAAGGGGAGAACTCGGAAGAGGAAAGGGGGGGAGTGTGGAAGGAGAGAGGGAGTCAAAGGCGAAGCATATCGAGGAACCATTGAATGCGGTTGCTGGGAGTCTTCTCATGCACTCCCGCTGCTGCACACTTCAGAAGTGAAATCCCGGCGTCCCTGCGGCCTACTGTTGCCCTCTTTGTTTCCTTCTTCTCTCTTTCTGTGGAACTTGTCCGGAGAGGACAGGAAATAATTGCTCGCAAATTTGGATCGCTCTGCCGTCCTCGCCACCATCATTCCATCTGCAGCAATTCCCATCATTCCTTCTGCCACCCTTTTCTCTCTCTCTCTAATTGAAGCTAAGATGCTTAAACAAATCAAATGCTTACTGAGTTAGAGATATAGTTAATTGGGAGTAGAAAATGTTCCTTTTACTCGTAACTTTTACCTGAAGCTTCTTTCAGTGGCTACTAGAACTAGTAGCAGCTATTGAGTGTGTCATTCCTCGGTAGCTCACTGCTGTTGATAAACGTGTACACCCTTTCTTATGGAAGAAGGCTACAGTTGAATTTAAAGCTTCCTACGGCAACCTCCAGGTCTTTTTGGATGCAAAGTTGTATAAGAATATATCTAGGGTTTTCCATCTCAGTTTACCTTCTTTTAATCATTACCATGGATCATCAAATAGAGACTACGAGTCTTAAATACTGGTATCACCATACCATGTGTATCGCCATTGGAACTCTTCGTATGGTCTTCTGCTTGAGGTGATGGCGTAACAACTCGTAGTTACGGTCTCAAAGCTGGTTCGCCTATGGCATAGACTTGCTTGTGCAACTGCAAAGCAGATTTGGTAGGGTCTCGGAAAGAGCACGAGGTGGGTACTATGAAGCTTCTCCTCCACAGCTTGTTAGGCCGTGGGCAGTGAACAAGCCAAGAGATGACATAACACACTTCATTATTTCCTCATCCGCCTTCTGCATGAGCTTCCCTTTCAATTAATTCTATGAGACATCGATCATTTTTTGAAGTTAAGAAGCTAACTAGTTATGATCTAAATGAAGCAAGGATTCAACGCCATTGAATTCACATATCTCAATCTCTATCGAAATGACAAGATCTCATCTCCCTATAGTTCAACATCAAATAACTCAAGAGAAATTGTTCGTATCAGAATTTGAATATGAAACTTCAATTCAGAAAAGAGTGATGAGTTTTTAATGGAGTATACTGTGCTTTTTTTCTCCATTTTTTTTTCATGGTAAATATGAGAATATATAGTATGTCAACAAAACGCTATTTGTCTTGTCATCGTTGTGCATATAAATAGGAGTACAACTTGGATTCAGATACCTCTTATTCTAATATTATCATCTTTTTCATGTCTGTACAGCAAAGGATGACACATGAAGACTCGCATTTCTTGTAGAGATTGTCAAATTGAGTTGAAAGCAATATATCCTCACACTAGTTCTGTATCTATATTCAAGACTCAGGTGTCCTAGTACAATGCCCTAAAAAATATCATGGTCCTGGCTAATATGAAAAAAGACAAAGAGCTTCTAAAAAATTGATTAATTTTGTAAACTGATATATCCTAAATTTCCTAATTGCAGAGTACACGTGGCAGCCTAATTATGATTTAGAAACTTCATTATCTTTTTCTGAATAGGCAAATATGTTTATGTTTATATATTGTTTTTATTTTTCTGCACTGGGACAAACCTGTCCTCTCCTTCATTTGAGCACTTTTTGGGAGCCAATGGCAAGTAGCAGCACCTGTCATCTAGTTGTAAGCTTGTGATCTCTAAAATAAAGTTGGTCCAACTCTTTATTATGATGCTAGTTTACTTTTCCTTCCTTTGCTTCCCACTAGAAGCCATCCAGGGCCACAAAGTCCAAGGGCCCTCACACAAGTTCCACCATCCCTTTATTAGGTCTGCCAAATTCTGCATGGGGGCAGGAGGAATTTTCAGAACCAGGTAGAGAAGCCTTCAGTATTCTACCACCAAACCATGAACACACTTTTTCTTGTTTGCTTATTATTATTCTCTCTTCCTTGGAAACTTGTCTCCACAGCTCTCTTCTCCCCCTATGCATGCATCACAGTCACTGCTGTTCCATGAGCTCTCCCACATCCTATTTGAAATGGTTGGCACTGCTGCTGATTGATTTGAAAAGGCCAACTCCCACTAGAAACACCACACCAAGTGTTTGTATATTGCGGACTGAGGACTGTCCATTAGGTCTCAGACAGACTGCACACACAGTTGACTTTTGGACAAGAAAAGGAGGGAGAAAATAATGGTGAGAGAAGAAAGGGAGGAGGGGATTGCAAAGCATGTGATTTTTGACCCGTTCAACATGAAAAATGGTGAGCATATTGCACATGTTCACAAGAGGAAGGGAAGAGAGAGAGAGAGAGAGAGAGAGAGAGAGAGAGAGAGAGAGAGAGAGAATGGAGTTTCCGATTCATATTAATTATATGGGAGCTCACGAAGAGGTTAAAGAGTGAGTTAGGAGAATGGTTACCATATCCTGTGCTCTCCTTCCTGTGATCATAACCTTCTCTCGGGTATATAGCCATGGTGTGGCGAGTCAAAAGCTCTGCCCAACTGTAATAATTCGGAGAAGGTGATGACATGCGAATTCCTCTCTTTTCAGGTAGAGGAATGGAGTGTAGGCGAGAAAGGCCAGCAGGAGGACTTTGTTTTTTCCTTCTGTCTCTCTTCATCTCTAATCTTACTCTCTCTCTCTCTCTCTCTCTCTCTAGGGTCATTAAATCCTCCTCTCAACAGTGAATCGTTCTCGTGATCCGTGGCTTTCCACACTGAGTGTTGTGCTAATCCTCGACAGTCCCAACGATATTTAGAGGTCTCATGTAGCTCAGGAAGCTCAAAGAAGTGCCGTGTTAGATGGTGCAAGGCAACCTGAGAGGCATTTATCTCTAGAGTACCACACAAACAAGTTTAAGAGAGAAAGAGAGCTTCTTCGGTAGGAAACAACACGGGATTGAGATCGGTGATCAGGAAGCCAAAGAGCTCGGTTTGGTTCTTCCCTCGCAGTTTATTTTGTAGGAGACGCATAGTTCTTCTCGATTGAAGTCTACACGAGATGGGGAATTGTGGGAGGAATGGAGCTGTGAGACAGTATGTTAGATCCAAGGTTCCTCGGTTGAGATGGACCCCTGAGCTCCACCTCTGCTTTGTTCATGCCATTGAAAAGCTTGGAGGCCAAGACAGTATGTATCTGCTTCTCCCCTATTTACTTCCCGGATTATACCATTGCTCATGCTTTCTTACACTTTATGATATTGCTGCACTCAGAGGCCACGCCGAAGCTTGTGCTTCAGTTGATGGATGTCAGAGGACTAACCATATCCCATGTTAAGAGCCATCTCCAGGTTTTCGTTTAATTAAGGCTTCATTTTTTTCTTGTTTATTTTTCTTCATGCTGCTGATCAAGGGTTGGTGCGGCTTTAATCAGATGTACAGAAGCATGAGGAATGACTTGGGCAAGCAAGGTATGGACATAGTTTCTGCTCACTGTTTGTTCTTTTACTTCGATCATGAAGCTGTGATTAGCTACTTTCCCGTTCTCAGTAACTCATAATCACAGAGTATGAGTCTCTGAGATAAGGAAGTCACACTTGCATTGATCCCATGAGAAAGTTTCCCTTCTTTGCATAATGTGATGGAGAAGGCGTTGTTGAGCAGCAATTCTAGTTTATTTTTTCTGTCTTTTTTTTTTTTCTTTGTTTCACATGAATCAACTTCTCCATCACCTTTTGCCTGTTCATTGTGTTGACTGTTTGGTTGGATAAAGTGAAAGAAGGATATGATCTGAAGGAGACTCTAATGCCCCTTCTTTTCTGCTTGTCACCAGCAGAGCTGCATGAAAGAAAGCACTCATGCCAAAGCAATGATGAAGGTCCTGATGAGCAAGACGATGTTGGTTCTTGCCACGCTTGGAAGCCCACTAAGGAGTTCCAGTCGCAGTTCTTGTACTCTCCTCTTCCCTCTCTGAAAAGGTTGGCAAGCTACCAGCTTTATCCCAGCTTAAAGCAGTATCAGTCATGTTAGCAGCACATAAAGACAACATCCAAAGTCTCTTCTGAGCACCCTTTTCCCTCACCTTTTGCTAATCCTCTCCCCATTCTTTTGTTTATTGTATTAACAGGGCCAGGTTGGATGCACAACCCAGCTCCAAGAAGAGTGTGCAATGCAGCCAGCAAATCTGTGAGGCAGTCACCTCCCAGTACTGGATTGACAATTACATGCAAGCCTTGGCTGTGGATAGGGGAATAAAGGAGGAGGGTTTTAGCTGGCAAAGGGAGGAGGGTCAGCAGACTGAGGACTTGGCAGCTGATCACTCTTCAAAGCTCAGAGTTCCTGGATGCATGGTGGAAGAATCTGACCCTTTTAAGGTAAAACAAGAAAGACTGTGTTTCTATCTTTCTCCCTTGGTTTTTGCCAGCTTTGTTCCTCTCTTCCAGTTATCTACTTGATCAACAGCCATAGATTGAAGGGAACATGCATGGCTACTTTGTTCCTCATCTTTCTCCCTCAAGTCTTTTGATTGGAAAGCTGAACCACCCTCTTGCATCCTAGTGTGCTAAACATTCATTTTGCTTTTCCAAACACATCCATGTGATTCAATAGGACAAAGACAAACAAGTACAGGTGAAAATTCAACTGAATGCATATTAATCTTTTAACTGAGAAGTCCTTCATTGGAGTACTGAATACTGAAATTATTGAAAGGTGGTGGTAATTGAATAGTGCTTCATTTTGTGTGGTAGACATGCAATCAGGTATCAAAAACTTCGAAGCAAAGCACAGAAAAGGTCTGGGTTAAGTAAGAATGAGTGTGGCTAGTAGTTGTTCAGTGTTAAACTTGGTACAGGGCTATGACTATTGTGCATGATCTAAATCAGATGAAGAAATCGTATGATGTTGTGGCTTTGGTCCTTGCAGGCTACTGTCTGGAGTGACCAGTATCTCACATCCGCAAAAGAGTTGATGCCCATAGAGATATACGAGAATGGATGTCTGTCACTCAAATCCCCACCGCTTAACAATGAGTTCGCGGAGAGTGAGGAGACCAATGATTGTTCTTTGTCCCTGTCCTTGTCGTTGCATCCATCTCAAAGCAACAATTCATCATCCGATGGAGGATGCTGTGCACTAGGGAGAAACTTCAATGGTCGTCACTCAAGCTACTCTGTCACTCACAGAGTTAATCTGGATCTCTCCATGTCTATCTGTGGCTCTTAAATACATTATTTCTTAATTTCTATTTCTTGTGAGTCATCTTCTTTCCTTGGCCACTCTTATTGTTGATGGCCTTGGCAGAAAGTTACTGATTTAGATGAGCTAAAGACTTGTTTTCATCTGTAATATAGAGTACCTCTGATGTGTCACTGCAGAAAAATCTTTGTGATTCTGAATTATGTTGTTATGGTGGCATTTATTGTGCATATCATGTATAGATAACATTAGGTTCTGCTCACTGCACAGAAATCATCAGGTGAGTGAAAACAAGGAAAGCATAGATTGTCTCTTCACAGATGGAAGCTAGAGAAGGTGAGTTTGGATACAAGACGGTCTCCACATAACACTGTAATTGTCTGTTGTCATGCAAAAGCTTTCTACAAACCATCAACCACCATAATTTACAGTGGTTTTACTGTGTCAAATCCTACAGGGAAATTACCTGACAACCCTGAGTTACATTCAAGCATGGCCAGCAAAGTTTAGTGGGTAAAAACTTCGGTACACTTCATTGTACTTGGTGTGGGAGACAGCCATTATTCTTATTGTAGGACTCAGTACCAAGGGGAAAATGAACAGATCCCATGGCAGTGTGAGAAAGTTAAGAACCTTTGCAAGATCAGAGTAGGAGCCCTGCTATGATTCCCAAGTTTTGGAAATCTTGTCAGGACTCATAAATATGTTATGGGTCAGAACTTTCAGTGTAAGCACAAGAAGTCACTCTTTGAGTGGTATACAAAATACAATTCATGGGTATCATCAACACAACAATAAATAGAGACAGTGAAACACTTTGAATGAGCTAGCTAGGGAAATAACAGTGATGAAGATCCTTGAACTGTGGAAGAATACTACACAACAGAGAAAGAAAGAGAGCCAACTATTGGAACCCCTTTCTTTCATGGTAGCAATTTAAGTGGAAGTAGACACCCCAACCATAAACGATCCTTGTGGAACCCCTCAAAACAGGTAGCTAATTGAGACACATCTACCTGAGAATTATGAACTGGATTTAGACATATCTCCTCTACCATTTGAATAACTTGAGAGTCTAAAAATGCTTGAAAAAAAAAATTGCAGGTAAGCAAACTACAGATCAAGACATTAATGAGTATTGTTTAATGGTGATACCACTGGTATGATGTCAGCATAAAAAATCTGAATATGAAATATTTCTTTAACAAGCCAGATTCAATTTTTTTTTTCCTAATCATATATGGTAAAGGCATGTTATCATAAAAAGAGGTATGAACTTTGAGCATGAACAAACACTTTATTTGTTATATAAAATATTGATTTCTCGTATTTCAAACCAATTTTAAGACGAGCATTATTAGAAGAGCCTTGTTGAATATGCTTTCAACACAAATTGTAAGCTCTTGTTGTTTTAGAACTAGCCGTATTGAGAAAAATCAAATACGATATCCTCAAACTTATTGAATATAATGATATATCTTAATTAAAATAGGGGTTATGATCATTCTCAATATATACAATCAAATTTAAGCATGTAAGGATAGTTGGATTCCATAAGATAAGTAATTAACGTAACATTGTGTCGACAGTTTTTCTTTGATACTTATCCTGAAAACTTAACCATTTGAATAGCAAAAGCATATACTCGAGGCATTTTATATTCACAGAATTGTTTGCTGCAACAGTCATCATAAGACCATTTTCTTTATGTTCTTTTTAGAAAGAAAACATAAGGAACATTGTCATTTTCTTTCTTTGATTTCCTGTTCACTGTGGAAGTGATATATTCTATGATATCATTCAACTAAATCAGAAAGAGGCAGCAGCAGAAAGAAGAAGAATAGTCTACAACTGACTCCACTGAAGCTTGTTCCTGAAACAAAACTGAAACATCTTTACATTTTTTTGCAGTGTCCTTGTTGGTTGTTTCTGCTTCTCATCAAAGATTTAAGTTCTCACAAAAAGAAACACATCACAATTTTCTGCAATATGACATATCTCAGGATTTCCAGGCCAATATCCCACAGAAATGACTCCATATCTCAATTATCAGTTAGAACACCAGTGATAGCAGAAGTTCTCTCTAGATGACGTCTGCTGGAGCAAAATATAATTGTTATCAGCAATCAAACCATCTTTTCGTCAAAAGAGAGAAAAATCTGCAGTCAAAGAACATGAAAGAAAGGTACAAAAGGTTCAAATGACCTGAGTTTTGTTCTTGCCCATCACAATCACTTCTTCATCTCTTTCTACCAACTATGTTGCTTCCTTCAACTCTAAATTAATAAGATAATCATGATAGAGGCAGGTAAGTATGAGATGATAATTTTATATTCTTTATGTACTTTAATTTTTAATCATATATTTTAGTAATGATTTGAGTACATGATTGAGGAGAATCTTTTCCTCAAAACCTATACAAATACATATTATCTCAATTAATAATAACATCCTTTCCATAATAAATTTTTTAAATTCTTCATGGTATCATAGCCCTTTTGCCTCAAGGCTCTCTCTTTCTCACTCTCCCTGTTATTACTTTATAGCTCTCAATTTATGCTTCCCGCTTTTGGGTTTCTAGTATTACACCAAAGATGAAGATGTGCAACTCCTCCTTACCGATCTCCTAGCGTCATCTTCTCTATAGCAAATCTACTCCACCTTGCTAATCTAATCAGCTTCCTTTAGTGATCGACTTGCTTCTCTAGTGATCCTCCATTGTTGTTTAGTTTTGCTTGGTGAATATTTGGCTCCTAAATAAGCACTACTGCCTAGCATCTTTATTGGTGTCTTTGTCCCCTTCTCGTTAACCACCAAACTCATTAGTGTCTCGGATCCATGGTCGATCTCTTGATAATAGTCTAATACCTTTCATCATCTTATGTTATCAACACTTGCGATGAGAGAAGGACTCAGAAGAGGAAGGAAGAGATCACCCTCTTATGTACATCCCAAATCAGATAGTCAAATGTGGACAAGGCCTTCGTGCTCTACTTCCTAGACCATAGGGGCCTACTACATGTTGACTCTTTAGAGGTTGATCTTGCCACTCCCTAAACGATGACTCTACTAACTAATACACCTCCAACAATCATAGCCATCGACAATGCTCATTGACTTACGATCAAGGGAGATTTGGGAACGGTGACTCCTTAGATCTCTATTATTTATAGTTTCACAACTAATCTCTTATGTTAGATCAGATCCTCCTTTATGCATTTCTTAAATTTGATATCTTCTGTCAAATCAGATCCTCTCTTGTGCACTTCTCATATCTGATCTCCTCTAATAAATTAGATCTCTACATTTGTGCATCCAAAGTAGATTGTCAATTAGTTTGGGATTCCCTTATTAGATCACAACATTTTCTCAGTATATTTTCCTCCTCTATATCTGATACTCTAATTATTATTTTCTTAGAAAACAATAGTTCATCTCAGTCCACAAGACTTATATATATTAATGTAGCAACTTTAATCTCTTTCAAGCTCTCCAAATGCAACAACTATGCATCTTAGCAAGTACAATTAACTAATCACCTATTTGGATATGATATATTAGGCTACACTAATAACTTTCTTAGTTGTCCACCAGAAAAGATCCAAATACTAAGAAAACATCCTAATGGTAAATCCTAATCACAAGTTATGGTTACGACAAGATCATCTTATTCTATAAGCTATTTGAGCTATAATAACTAATTCTATAGCATTACTAATATCTTCGTTAAACATTACAACAAAATCATGATCTATGTTACAAACCGCTCTTGCTAATTGTTCTTGCACTTGTATGCTAAGTCTTTTATCTACTCCGATGAAAACAACATAAGAGGAAAATACTATTGTTGATCATATGTAAAATCTAAAGTTATTATAGATGATTTGACCTTAATATGTCATCCTTTGAGTGATGAAAAAGTTATTATTCATACTCCTAATGGCCTAGGAGACAAATATAAGAAACCAACAACAATAATTCAAGCACATGACTCACTAATATTATTTGAAGACTATATTATAAGTTGATTGATCATGAAATGTATCCGAAACAAGAAAAGTGAAGATGAGACCAATTATCACAGCTCAATTCAATTACAAATCTAAAGACGAGGGTAATCAAAATAATAGGAACTTCAATAAAGGGTCAAACAAATACCTCCTACACATACATATAGGTAACACAAAGTTATCATTCTCTATTACACTATCAATTCTCCAACCATAGTAGCAACTTCAACCCAAATAACTTAAGAAATAATTTCAACGATAATCATTACAACTATCAACTATTTTACCATCACAATAATAATAATTAGCAAAAAGTCATCTGCTAGTTTTGTGACAAAATTAGACATATTACAAAAGTTTATCGATTTCAACCAAAGCCTACTACTATACTTAACTAGCATCAAGTAAGCATTATGATTATTCCGACTACTCATCCAAGCAATTAAATTATTGACTATAGTACTTCTCATTATGTGATATATAATATCTTAAGTCATCATCACATATATCTTAACTAGTTGGCTTTGTCGAACGAAAGCACTCACATATAGTTGAAACTAGCCTCACTCTCCTACACCAAGTCTTTATACCACTAACTTTTTAGTCAATAGTCTTTCAAACTATGATTTATCTCATTAACTATGTTCTCACCCTAATCCTATAATACAAATAACTATTTGAAAAACTATTTCACATAACCCCAAACCTTTAAAAATTCAAAGTATTTGATTATTTATGCCCTAGCTACGTCTCTATGCTTTACATAAGTTAACACCAAGATCCATATCTACATTCGGTACTCTCTTGAATAGTATACTTTTTAGTGCTAAGATCCTCAAATTCAAAAGGTCTTTTTATTATGTCATATTATTTTTGTCGAGTTCACATTTCCCTTCCAAAATATTACTCCTTTAGCGATGCAAACCACTATAATAACCTGCCATCATATGTTTGTATGAGTATACCTCACACCTCTCAAACGCACCTCTCAACACATCAACCATTAGTTCTCCTCTAGACTTGTACTCCCTTATTATTCTAGTTTAATAGCACCTCATTGCCTATGTAACTTCTTCATCTACCTATCCACCAACTCATTTTGCAATGCCCGATGAAGCAACACTCTCAGCACTACAAATGATGTCTTTGTCCTCTTCTTGGTCGAGTGATATTGACATGCATCAGCTTGATCACTAATTCTTCACCAATTCTCATACCTTCAACATAACTCAATAATACCATCGAGCCTAGACATCACATAACAAAATGCTCCAAAAATGATATCTTCAAACCACATCAAATTCTTGATCTGCATACCACTATAAGTTCTCCACCTGACTCTAATGAACCTACAACCATTACCCAAGCCTACAAATCTTCACACTAGCACAAATCCATGTGTGAGGAATATAATAGTGTTATATGAGCCCTTGTACTATCTCACTCCACACAAAATGTCATTAGATATAAGTGGATATTTTGAATTAAGTGAAATCTAGATGGATCCATTACTAGAATACAAAGCATATTTAATTGCTAAAAAGTTTCACCAAAGACCCTTGTTGATTTCACAAAGACTTTCAGTCTAGTTATTAAAGTGATGATAATTCGACTCATCTTGACTTTAGGTATCACTTAAAGCTGGCATGCATGCTAACTAGATATTAACAATGTTGGGAAAAACATGTTAAAACGGAATAATTCTTTTCCCTCTTTATGTATCAAAATGGGTTCCTCATTAAAATACCAACTTGATATCAAAATGTAAATATCAACCAGAGAAGCATAAACAGTAGAGCAATAAATCAATCACACAGTGAGACCAAATTTTTAAAGAAAACCCAATACGGGAAAAACCACGTTAAAAATTTGGTCTCACTGTGTGATTGATTTATTGCTCTACTGTTTATGCTGCTCTGGTTGATATGATATTTGCATTTTGATATCAAGTTGGTATTTTGATGAGGAACCTATTTTGATACACAAAGAGGGAAAAGAATTATTCCGCTTTAATAGGTTTTTCCCAACAAGTGGTATCAGAGCTTATAGGTTGTTTGGTGCTAGTTTTTCTTCTTGTGTAATTGAAATGGAACAGTCAGATGGTATGATTAAATTGAACTCATCAAATTATTCCACTTGAAGGCATATGATGGAAGATCTACTTTATTGCAAAGATTTGTATAAGCCCATCAAGGTTAAAGATAAACCTTCTACTATGGACGATGAGGAATGAGAAGTTCAACATAGAAAAGCTATTGCCTATATTAGAAGATGGATAGATATAAATTTGCATGAGTATATTTTAGATGAAACCAGAGCTGATGTTGTTTGGCAAATTAGAAAACCTCTTTGCGAAAAAGGTAGTAGGAAATAAAATTTCTCTCCTTAGAAGGTTTATAAATTTAAAGTATAAATATGGTGATAATATTGTTGAGCATATAAGCCTATTTCAGAGTCTTGCAAACAAGCTGGTTGCTATGAAATTGAATATAGATGATGAGATACAAGGATTATTACTTCTCAACTCTTTACCAGAAAGTTGGGAAACATATGTGGTGACAATTTGTAACTCGAGGGGACTCTAACTATAGATATGGTTAAAGATAGTTTGCTAAATGAAGATGCCAAAAGGAAAGAACATGGTGAATTTTCTTCTAGGACATTTGTTACTGAAAAACAAGAAAGACGTGGAAGAAGTCAGCAGAAATCCACATGGTTATAGAGGAAGATCCAAGTCTAGAAGAGATATCAAATGTTTCCACTGTAATAGGCCAGGTCACATGAAGAAAGAGTGTAGGTTTTGAAAGCGAGAACAGAATGAAAGGAAGAAAAATGAGAAAGAGACCAATACAATTACTACTGAAGGTGATATCATTATTGTTTGTGATGACGATTGTGTCAGTCTTGCAGCTCAGGACAGTAATTGGGTAATTGACTCTGGTGCTTTATTTCATGTCACTTCTAATGGTGATTTCTTTAGATCTTACACTACTAGTGATTTTGGTAATGTCAGAATGGGAAACAATGGTACATCTAAGATTGTGGTATTGGAGATATTTTCTTAAAGACTAGTATTGGGAGCAAATTGATACTCAAAGATATCAGACATGTTCCAGATATTCGTCTTAACTTGATATATACAAGCAAACTTGATGATGAGGGATTTACACATTATTTTGGTGAAAGCAAATGGAAACTCACTAAAGGTTATCTAATTATGGCAAGAGGAAAGAAGCTTAACTCTTTTTATGTCATGGAAGCTAAGCTACACAAAGGAGAGATTAATGCAATTCAGAAGAATGAAAGTATAGATCTTTAGCACAAGAGGCTTGGTCATATCAGCGAGAATGAACTTCAAACTCTTGCTAGAAAATAGTTCTTACTAGAGTTGCAAGGTACATTTATTAGTCATAGGTGCCTAGTAAGCCAATCACGTGAGTGATGTCACGTGTGACTTAATACGGAATTATTTTGCTTATTATATTTTAGCATATATCACTTTATATTAACTATTGCATATATGCATGTATATATTATGATGTACTTGGATTTGTGCAATGGGAATCGGATCGTGAAGAGATCACGATAATGAGATCGATTCACCTTTAAACA
>LVTN01001115.1:5368-33995 GCA_001649415.1 Musa itinerans
TCTCATTGCACAAATCCAAGGACATCACAATATATATATACATATATGTAATAGTTAATATAAAGTGATATATGCCAAAATATAATAAGCAAAAAGATTCCGTATCAAGTCACACGTGTCATCACTCACGTGATTGGCTTACTGGGCACCTATAATTGGCAAACTATCCTCCTCTCTAGTGGTGATCCACATGGTAGGGGCTGTGAAGATGCTTCTCAAATCGCTGCCCAAAACTCTTCCTCGTGCGTACCACGCAATCAAGAAGGGGCTGCCCCTTCTTGCTGTCCACACACCCCAAATAGGGGCTGCAGTATGAGGAGAGGGAGAGCGGAGAATAGGATGAGGCAGCCAAAAATAACCTCTAGACTATGGGTCTTTAGTTTCCTCCTATTTATAGAGGCCCCTTGTCAACTTAACCCTAATGGATCCTACCATATTATGTACTAGATCTCCATCCAAATACCTAAGCCTCTTAGATTAGTGGGTCTCTACCCAATAATCTCTTATTAGCTCGTATTGGATCTCATCCATATGATCCAATAATTCAAGGGCTTATTGGATATCCAATAAGATATGGGCTCCAGCGGATATCTCATATCTGAACCTCTACTCGTCGTAATGCCTACCATATGTGTATGACCCTCTAGGCCTAATATCAAGTTGGCCATGAGTCATACCTATTAGAACTCTTTTTGACTCAATGAATTATTATCTCCATAATAATTTACTCAACTCATCAATTGTGAACGTACTAGGTCACTACGTTGCAGTCCCCAAACGATACAGGGGAATCCAATCCTTTGAACATATCTATCCTCAATTACCATGTACCTATAGTCTCTCATCTATCTAATATCTCAACGACCATATACTGGGCATGGTATTGTTAGGCCCATACAGTTTCTACATGAATCTCACTCTAATAGGATTCTCCCAGTGAACTCTTTCTATCTTAATCTGAATGACCCTGGTTAGGGATTTGTCTGAGCAAGAACTCATGGGATATTCCTCTCATGACACTGAGAGCAAATGATCCTCTATCGACACTTAATAGTTCTTATAAGGTTGGCAACTACTCCCGATAATCGGATGTGCTAGATTTAGAAACTCTAGACGTATAAGTCCGGTATCAAAGAGTGGAGTACTCATACAGGACATCATTGGTATCTCAAGTCTAAGGACCAGATACACCACTTAGACGACAGAATCATTGTCTGACAATAAGGCATCATCAACCATCCAATATTCCGTGAGCGGATTAATTAGTAAACTCATTCTCCAATGAGCACCTGATTGTACCCCTAGTGTCCACATTCGAGCAGCTATGAGACCAGCAGCATCCATCATATGGATGGGTATACATCACACCAGTCTATCCGGTTATCTCGATGTCCCTCTCGAGTAACCTATGACTAGGATTATTTAGGATCTGTGTTTAAAAGCAAGTCGGTCTCATTATCGTGATCTCATCACGATCCGATTTTCATTGCGTAGATCCATAGACATCACAATATATTCAATTAACAAGCAATATAAAGTGATAAAATACTAAATACTAATAATAAATAAAAAGACTACGTGTCAAGTCATATGTGTCATCACTCACGTGATTAGCTTGTAGGGCACCTATGACTAGCAAAAGCATACTTGAGGAAAAAAGTGTGTAATCTCTCTTGAAGTATAGAGTCACCTCTTCTTAGTATTTAGAAGTTCTTCTAAAGAGAGAAGTGAGGTCTAAGTGTAAAAGAGAGAGGTGTAATGGTTCTCTCCTAAGCTTGTGAAAAAGAAAAAGAGTTGTAAGGGTAATTTATCTTCGCTTGTTGGAAAGAAGATCGATAATGGAAGCCGATGACCTCGAGTGAAAAGGAATTGGGAGTGGACGTAGGTCACGACGATTGAACCACTATAAATCTGATTTGTAATTACTTTATGATTTCCATTTACATTATAAACTAATTTCTTACTCTCACTACGCTTTAGTACATTTTGAAGTTAAATACCTTTCCGCTATGATTTTATCGAACGAAGTTTTCAAATCTACATGATTTTATGAAAGCAGTAATTCACCACCCCCCTCTCTCCCTCTTAGTACCGATTTCGGTCCTAACACTAAGAGGCTTAGATAGTTGAATGAAGATCTAGTACCCAATATGGCAAGATCCATTAGGGTTAAGTTGATAAGGACCTTTATAAATAAGAGAAAACTAAAGGGATATAAGCTAGACCCTTTTTAGCTACTACCTCCTATACTCCTCTCTCTCTCTCCTCCTTAGTCAATAGCCACAATTTGGGGTATGTGGACAACAAGAAGGGATGGCTCCTTCTTGATCACATGGTGCGTGTGGAAAGGATGATTGTGCAGTGATTTAAGGAGCGTCTTCGTCACATCTGCCATGTGAATCATCGCTAGAAAGGAGGACGGTTGACCTCCTTCATCCTCTCTCACAAACATGTAGGTTTATAGGGATATATGATCTCTTTATGTAACTCATCTTTCATATACGTATAATTTTTCAATTTTATGACTTTTGCACACCAATCTTCGCACGACGATGAGAAATTTTTTCTATGGGAAATCAATGATTGTGTTTTATGTTCTTTCGCTATGCATATGATGCTACCCTAGTTTCTCAACAATATCTGACTTTTACTTGTCTTTGTTGATGATAAAGGGGGAGAGTGGTAACTCATATATGAACAGAAAATTTTATGATGTCTTATTTATATTTTTTTTATTATATAACTCATGTTTGATTTATACAAATGACTAACTTATATTTTTTATTAATATTATATTTTTATAATTATTGAAATTTGAAATAATTATGATTATAATTTAAAATTTAAAGCTTAATTAAATATTGATATTTAGGCACACTTGATTAAATCATAATGCCAACAAAATCAAATTTCTTTTAACTTAAATTTAATACAAGCATTTAAAAAGATATATGATCATTTAAATTTAAGTTTATTGAGATTTTTAAATGACATATAGATAGAAGGAGTCTTGTTAAGACCTTGTTATCAATTGGTTATCATTATAAAAAAGGAAAAGATTGTTAAATTCCATATTTTAATGATGAAATTAATTAATAAATTTAGTAAACTAATATGTTATTAAAATAAGTAACAAAGGAAATATTTTGATCATAGAGTCGAACCTCTAAATGGCCAAATGTTGAGCTGAAAATTCAAAGATAATGTGAGAAGATTGTCATGCCAAATTTGGGCGTTGAGTTGGAAAATTGGTTGACATGTTAGAGATTAGACTTTGTGCTAGAGATTCGGCATTATGCCGATATTATGCTAGAAGATTAGCTATCGTGACAAAGTTGACATGCCTAAGGATTAGATGGTATGCTAGAGGATAAGACGGTGTGTCGAAGGTTTGGATGAAGTACTAGAAAATCAGATGACATATTAAAAGAGTAGATAATGTGCGAAAAGCTTAAAAGATATGTCAGATGAGTGGTCGATTTATTAATATATTGATTGAGGTCATTTTCGACCAATTTGACTTAATATTAAGCTAAAACAAAGCTCACTTATGAAAGTCATTAGACTTGAAGTTCGGCCAAATTGAGTCTGTCAGAAGGCTAAGTATATGGCCTAAAGTTGTTTGGGACGATGGTACTACCAGACTTAGTTGGTAATACCACCTAAGCCATTGACAAGCATCGTTTATGCTTTGTCAATTGTTTCAATAGTAGTATTGTCTATAGAGGTGGTAGTACCACCTAGGGCACGAATTCTACTTTTGTGATGGTAGAACCATCGAAATCTAGATTTGTGGGTCATGTTAAAAGTTATAGTTTAAGTCGCTTATACCCTAAAATTTTAAAAATTTAAATTTTTAACTATACTTTTGAAGTCTTTCGTGTCTTACAAATAACTCACTCGGGCTTAGTTGATGGAGTATTTATAATTCTCTTTAAGTATTGTTTGAGTTTATTTCTTCTTTTTGAGTTTAAGTTATTGAAAGTAAGTTATAGAAGATGAGAGATTCTTGTAAATGTATATGGTTTGATTATTCTCCCCCCTTTTGCCCATTAGAATTCTGATAATTGCTCTAACTTCTTCCTTCTCTCCTCTATGATATTCTATTCCTCAAAACCACTACCATCTTCTTATCTCAAGAGTCTACTTGATAGAAAGGTAGTTTTTTAAACATTCAATACTCTTCAACAAACCCAAAGACTTCCAAACCTTCTCTTGAAATTGATCCAAGATGGTTAGAAGTTTAGTTGAGGATTGGGGTATAAAAAAATAGTATATATGAAAATTTCTTTGATCACACTTCCCTTTAGATTTTATCAAGGAGTTTTTTTAAAGATTTTTGTATCATTGATCTAGCCATCAGATTTTTTTGCTTTGGTTTTAATTTCAAATTAAAGATGATGCAAACACTGATGAGCGACCTTTGGTTACTTAGAGGATATGTTTTTTTTCTGCTTTTGTTCTTTGGAGAGAGCCTTTTTCAACCACTCCGAGAAAAGATCATTGTTGCGGATTCAATTTTCAGGTCTCCCTCTCGAATTTTTACATCCAAAAATTCTACTTCAAATCCCCTCTCTTCTAGACAAACTATCTCAAAATTGACAATATCATGCCTGATTTTTATTTTCATTATGGTCTTGTTGGCCATGAAATCGGTCGATGTTCATGGTTGAAGATGACCATGGCCCGACCAAACCTCTTCACTTTTGATAACCCAAACCCGATCCATCCTTCTTAGGTCCCACCTTCTTCCACCCCATCGCAGCATCACCCAAACCTGTCTCATTCTTCTCCCCTCCAATTTTTCTCATATCCAGCCACCTCATCACAATATGTCCCTTCCTATTCTGAGCGTCCCGATTGCCATTCATCTTGTTAGCACCAACTTAACGTGTTGTAGAAAAATCTCCCAGATGTGGGGTTATAATCTGTCTACCATTTTATGTTCCAACTATTCATCTTCACCTATTTGAAGATGAATAGTTGATTTATGTTTTCAAAAAAATAAAAATAAAAGATCGCACCACTAAATTATACGGAGTGATGTGAGCTCTCAATCCAACTTAAGGATTTTTATAATCTCAAATAGAAAAAATTAAAATGATAAATAAATATATAAAATTACATTGTTGTCGACACAAAAACAATTAAGAATGCAGGATAGATTTTATAAGACAAGAATCCAAATAGAACGGATTTACTAAAAACATTGTATTATCATCCGGTAGCTCTATTCGTAGCTGACTTCTTTATCATTATGACTGTTGAGCACTCAAGAATTGTATTTTTTTTTCTTTTTAACTTAATTATATATTCAGAATATAAATCTGATTCAGATATTTATATGTTATTGAGTGAATGAAGCACTTCTTCCAGCAGTCCACGTAGTGACGATGAATCATGGACTCTGTTGCACCAGCCGTCACAGCGCGCACATACCTTAACCTCTTCAGGTACGTGACAGCCAATGCCCGGTGTAAAAATCGCAGCAACAGGCCCGCTCTATTTTGCTTTACCCATCTTTTATCTCGCAGCAAGTCCTTCTTTTCCTTCTTCCTGTAGATGTTGAGGCAAACACCTCACGGTTGCCAACCCCCAAATCACCCACCGACACACATCCGGAAAGGATCGCCTCACAGCAGATCTCTGCGATAAGAGAGAGAGAGAGAGAGAGATGCCGAGCGTGGCGGTGAAGCTCTACAGCGTGTTCTTCAAGCTCCTTCTGAAGCACAAGCTGCAGCAGCGCCTGCAGATGGAGGACGCGGCGAGCCCCTTTGGCGTCACCTCCCGCCCGGAGGAGTCCACCGCCCCGGCCAACCCCTCCTTCGGCCCCGACGGGGTCGCCACCAAGGACATTCACATCGACCCCCTCACCGCCCTCTCCATCCGCATCTTCCTCCCGGACCCCGCCCTCGACCGCGTTGGCACCAAGCCACGCCAAGCCCCTGATCAGGACCGCCGCAACAGCTACGGCGGCGCCTGTGCCACCCCCCCGCCCGACCATACCCGCCGCAGCAGCTATGACGGCCCCGGATCCCAGAACGGCAATGGAGCCGCTGCGGCTGAGGCTGCCGCCACGGGGACCTACAGGGGATACCTGCCCTCTGTCGTGGATGCGCGTCATCGGACTGGCAGATCGAAGAAGTTGCCCATCGTCGTCCAGTTTCATGGAGGCGGGTTCATTGCCGGGAGCAATACTTCGACCGCGAATGATTTCTTCTGCAGACGGATCGCTAAGTTGTGCGATGCCGTAGTGATTGCGGTTGGGTATAGGCTGGCGCCAGAGAGTCGGTATCCTGCTGCATTTGAGGATGGGTTGAAGGTGCTGTATTGGTTGGGGAAGCAGGCAAAATTAGTGGAATGTAGGATGTCGATGGGGACTGCCAGGGGATTAGGGGTTGGAGAGGTGAGGAGATCCCAGATCGTTGATACATTTGGGGCTTCCGCTGTGGAACCATGGCTAGCAGCTCATGGTGATCCTTCCAGGTGAATCTTCTTCTTAGGGTTTGTGTTGGTCCTAGGTAATTATTTCTGTTAGCTCTATGCCACAGAATTTGATCTCAAGAAGATAATGCCTAAAATTAGTTCTCTTTCCTGGTTATTTGTTTATCTTCTCATTGTTGGAGGATCTTCAGATGGAATGATATCTAAGCTTCTGGACTTGGTTGGTGTATGCGAATAACATAGATGAAAATAGTGGCTGACATATGGATCACTGCTTATATATTTTTGTGAAGTTGCTTTGGACTGGAACCCCTAATTAGAGATAATTCAGATGCACATCTGATGAGTTTACTGCATGAACTTTGGCACTTGATAATGTAGTTGTGCATGACATGAAGTAACATTTAAAAAGTTGGCATTAAACATGCATATATGCAATAAAGTATTGATTCACCTAGGAAACATTAGTTACATAGGGAAATTTATAAACCATTAATGGAGGATTTAGTTTGGCACTTGTTATAAATTGTTGGTAACTTATAACTTGTGCCAGACACAACAACTGAATGAGCAAGGTGAAATTCTTGAGCCCAACTTTAAATGCAAGATTTTTTAAACAGCTTGTTAATGAAAGCAACTGGAATGGGTGCATGGTTACATATAATTGTGTAAGACACATTTTGAAAGATTTTGATGTGACCCTAACAGGGTTGGGTCCTACTCAACCAAGAAGCAGCTAATAAAATCTTATGAGATTGTAATAAACCTCACCTAGCCATCTCTATCCTATTAAGAAGAGTGGCTAGGGTTTATATTTGGGCCTTTGGGCTTCCTAGCCGTCGCCCCTTTTTACTAGGCTGGTTGATTAGGGTTGAGGGCAAAAGGGGTAACTCACTTAGGAAGTAGCCCCTAGGGCTAGGGTTTGGAGCCCTATATAAGCATGTAGCCACCATCTCTTTGGGAATAAGATCTATCTACAATTGTAGTCATTTGGCTAACTTCTAGGAGGGTGGAATCCCTATGGCGTTTTAAGGAGTGATCTCCCTCAAAGATCAATCTACATAGAATTCCTCTGGGGTTTTATCATCTGGTATCAGAGCAGCGATCTTTCTTTTGTTGCCATCCCTGTCGCCCACCACCAGTCAAGCAATTCCCACAATTGCTCTTGACGTCGCTATCTCCACCGTCATCTTCTGCCGTAGATCAAATCAATCTACTGTCGTCACTTCCAATTGCATCAGGGATATGGTATTCTCCTATCACCAATACCTTTTGCTACTGTAATTTTCCATTCAAAATACCAAGAAGAAGTCTTTTTATCTATCCCGTGCTGCGAACTCCTTTCGTCGTAAAAGTTATCATCTTTGCGAACGAAGGATTGCTGCAGAAAATTTCAACCGCATATTGTTGCCTTTAACCGATCTATTTGCTATCCTTTTTGAACGAAATTTTTTATACGCTTCATAGATCATCTTGGCTTTCATCTAAGATTGATCTATTGAAGAATTCATATCTGAAAACGTTCTTGTGTTGTCGCAAATTTTTGTCGCAAACCGTTGGAATTTTTCAACGAGAATTCTGTTATCACAACTTGCACCAATTTCCTTGCTATTATACTGTCAAAATTTTCTTGATTATGGACTTACTAATGTTCCTTCAACCTTCTAAAGTCTTATGAACGATATTTTTCGGAGCTTTCTTCGCAAATTTGTGCTACCAAAGTGTAGCTTTCTCCAACAAAAAGTAAAATACCTTGGGCACATAATATCAGAAGGAGTGTTCGAATCTCTCGGTTTTTGCTAGAAATTTCGTCGAGAAACCGTTGTTTCTTCGACAACATTTTTGCTCTTACAAGACAACACCTATCTGCAGTAACTTCCACCAATTTCTATCAAACCTTTGCTGCCATCTATCACAGATCTAAAACTTTTTTTCCCTAACCTTCATCCACTACCATCATAGCCCTAAAACTCCACCAAACCATACCCTCAAACCGCACCCAAAACAGCCACAAAACAAGCCTAAACCGTAGCCTACATCCACCAATCCACCAACCCTTTCGACCACCATTTCTCTCAACCGATACATGCCTTTAACCCGACAACAAAAGAGATATCTTAACATTATAGATATGGAGGCATATACTATGACATCTGAGGAGGCAATCAATGCTAAATTCGAAGCCTTTGAGACGCGAATGGAGGATAAGATTCAGACTCTCTTTACTGAACTCAGTTTGGGCCGACCACCAAGCCTGATGAAATCACATCAATGAGAGAGCTCTGACCGAAAAAATGACTTCCAATAGAGGGGAGGCTCTATGACCGATCCCTACTATCCATACATGAGGGTGGACTTCCCTAGATGGGAAGAAGGAGACCCGATTGGTTGGATCTCGCGTGCGGAGCGATATTTTCAGTATCACAAAACCGCGAACTCATCTATGGTGAAAATTGTAGCTATACATCTTGAAGGGGATGCCATACAGTGGTTTGACTAGTTTGAACACAATCATGGAGTCCTCTTATCCTCTCATGGCGACAATTCAAAGAAGGACTGCTGATCCGTTTCGGACCAATCGATTACGAGAACATTGACGGACAACTAGTAAAGATCCGACAAACCTCCACCATTCAGGAGTACCAAACCAGGTTTGAAAGATTATCTAATCAAACTTGTGATTAGTCTGAAAAATAACTATTAGGGATCTTTATTGAGGGCTTGAAGCCGAAGATCCGAAGAGAAGTTAAAGCGTGACAACCGTACATGCTTTTACGAAATATGCTCATTTTTGTGTTGTACGAAATCCCTACACTACTGCTAGTATTTCTCAAATTTTCATAGAAAATATTGTTAAACTGCGGTCCCCAACCAGCAAATACCGAAGCCCTCAGCCCCCCTATTGTCAGCCAAGCCCCTGCACCAAAAAGGTTGACAAGAGAAGAGCTTCGGGAGTGATCTATGAAGGGGTTATGTTGACATTGCGACAAGCCGTGGAGCCACGAGCATCGCTGTAAAAAAGGGAAACTTCTTGTGATTAAACCAGTAGAAGAAGAGGTCATTGAACATCTAAAAGAGAGCCTTGAACATGAAGAAAAAGATGCGAAAGAAGAGCCACAACCGATCGACTTTATGGTATACGCGTTAGTCGGCTACTCAAACACGCAAACGATGAAAGTTGAAGGCATTCTCAAACAACAACCGATCGCTGTTCTCATCGACACGGGCAGCACTACTAACTTCCTAAACAGTAAGGTTGCTGCTCGGATGGCCCTCCACATCGAAAGTTGCAGTAAGTTCGACATAAAGGTCGCCGACGACAGAATCCTAAAGTGCGACCAAAGATGCTCGCAGGTGAAACTATTACTGCAAGACCAAGAAATTATCACCGACTTTTTCCTCCTACCAATTGATGATTATGAGGCCGTGCTTGGCATAGAATGCCTGACGACACTAGGTGACATCTCTTGGAACTTTTTCAAATTAATTATGAAATTCTACTGCAAAGGCAAACAGATCATCTTACGCGGGAAGCGCGGAAGCAATGTAACCATCATTTCGACCCAACGAATGGAGAAAGTTTTACACAAAGTAAATGGTGGCTTTTTGATGTATCTCCAGCAGCAACCAGAGGGGAAGAAAATAAAAATTGAAGATCAAAATCTTGCCCAATTGCTTGTTGAATTTGCTGACATTTTTGCTGAACCGCGCAGTCTTCCTCCTACTCGGTAACATGACCATCGATAAGGAGCTAGAGACCTGGTTCCCTGAGTTCATGGAACCTCAGCCTTGAGGACAAGGCTGATTTGGAGAGGACAGCCTTGATAGGACCCTAACAGGGTTGGGTCCTACTCAACCAAGAAGCAGCTAATAAAACCCTGTGAGATTGTAATAAACCCCACCTAGTCGCCTCTATCCTATTAAGAAGAGTGGCTAGGGTTTATATTTGGGCCTTTGGGCTTCCTAGCCGTCGCTCCCTTTTATTGGGCTGGTTGGTTAGGGTTGAGGGCAAAAGGGGTAACTCACTTAGGAAGCAGCCCCTAGGGCTAGGGTTTGGAGTATAAGCATGTAGCCTCCATCTCTTTGGGAATAAGATCTATCTACAATTGTAGTCATTTGGCCAACTTCTAAGAGGGTGGAACCCTTATAGCGTTCGAAGGAGTGATCTCCCTCAAAGATCAATCTACATAGAATTCCTCTGGGGTTCTATCAGATTTATTATGAAATACTTGCATCATGGAAAATGCACACAAGATTTTTAGCCAAAAGATTTGTGTGCTCATGTACATTTTTGATATGCGAGGCACAAGATTTGATATGAATGAAGAATTTGGGATCTACACAGTTGTTTTTTTTCTGTTGCTAAGTTTAACTCACAACAAAAAGGTGATGCTTACCATTTGACAAGTATTTAAATGCTGAACTGAATGTATATACTTGTTGTGGGTTGATGTATTTGCCGCAAACATGCAATTTATTGGCTGCAATTCTTCTTAGGAATGATGGCATATCGGAAAGAACAGAAGTTTCGGAGGTTTTGTTTAAATAAATACGGGGAGAAGTTGTTCAATATGCAGAGTCAAACACTGTTCTGATTATTTGTTTCTTACATCTAAGAATTCGAAGAGAATTTCAGAAGCCAAGTATGTTATGGAATATAGATGCTGCACCGAAGTCTAAATAAGATGATGGACTTAAGTCTTTAATTGTAGTCATTTTTATAGACTAAAAATGTAAGACCGATGTTTTCTGGTAACCAATTTCAAACGAGCAATGGGTTTTTTATCGAAAGTAAGAACGTAATATGTCAATTTTTTTTTCGCATTGTTTCATTGTACTTTTTTTGGACATCTTGAAAGATTGTGTTTCATTTTCTTTGAGGTCTAGCATAGTGCTTGCATCAGATGTTATGTTAACGGCCCAGTACATCACATGCCTATAATTGAGACGAGTATAACTTAAAAGTAAATGCCTAATGTGTACTTTCTTAATGGATCTTAAGAATTTGAATTGTTAAGTGGTGATTGAGTTGTATTTTGAGCATGAGATGTTCAATAAAACCCTTGGGGTAAACCACTCACAACATGTTTGCTAATTCAATCTGACCAAGTTGCGCTGACAGATATCTTGTTCTGTCACTTGTGTCGTGTTGACTTGGACTCCATAGTTGGTTACCTGAACAACATGTTATGTTAAAGAAAAGTGGCAACTTGAGATTATGGAAAAGGATTGGATGAGTATTTCAGGGGATGATGGATGGGACAGACACTAAATTCTGTGCAAAGCATCCAGACTCTTAGTAATTAAATAAAGATACCTTTACCTTAGATATTTTTATATGACAAATGAGAAACTGGAAAGAATAGGATTTCACTTCTCAGCAAACAAGTATTTTTTCTTCTTTTTTTATTTTCTTTTTGTTGTCTGTGTTTCTATTTATTTATTTTTGTTTTGGGAGGGTGGAAGTTTGAGATGTGTGAACAGAATAAGATCATTTTTTTTTTTGTAAAATGATCTTTGTTTCTGTATAGTTCTTGACCTATTTGGTTTTCTAGGGGAATGTGCACCTTTAGATTGGTTGCTAATGAAGATCATGGTAGAAACTGGCAGTAAGACTGAGTTTGAATTGCTAAAAACAGTATTAAGTAGGTGAGTCTCTTAGGTTGAATTTTTGCAGATCAACAAGGCGCAATAACCAACTTTTATTCTGTTTGCCACAAAAATGTCAAGCCTAAGTATCAATTTATATTCCAGTTATGTTTTTTAGCCAGTTGGAAGTGTCGGTATCAGCAATCTTGCAGGTCCTTTGGTTTTGGTAGTTGTGGTTTTATGGACTATTGACAGGTTTTGCCTGTTCAGCTGATTCATATTGGACTTGGTGGTTTTCAATTGAACATTAACAGATATAATTATATAAAAATCATAGAACACAATTAGTTGCTTTTGAAACTATTAATCTGGATCTGAACCAAAAGTTTGAAGGAGTTTTGAGTTAGGTCCAGCTGATCCAAATCCATTGTGCAGCTTCTTTTCATCTTAATGTTTGTTTTGTTTGTTTGTTTGATATGCTCAAGATCTTCATGCTGGTTTTATTGGCCTATGCCATTAGCTTGGGCACTGGCACGATGTTGTTCATGCTAGTGCTGTGCTCATATATGTACGATAAGCTATGTGACTATGCATGTGATAGACACAGCACATATGTGGCACTTGGACACATGCAACAGCACATTGCTTTCTGGTCTGAATCTGCATGCAAATGTTGTGGTTGCTGTTTGCAACATTTATTTCAAGTTTGCTGATACTTAGTAGCTGCTGATACTATCTTCAGCTACTATTTGTTGAATATCATGACAACTCTTTAAATTAGTCCTCCTTTAAGCAACTATGAACCTCTCATAAGTTATATTGGTGAGAGCCTCATGCACTGTACCATCTGCCTTTTAAACAACTATGAGATGTTTAATTGTAATTGTTCAGTATGTTCTGTTTAATTCTTCAGATATTTTAATATTTGGTGACCTGTTAGTGTATCTCTAAAGGTAATAGCTATTACATCTGCAGCTATAGCATTTGACCTATTGGCTTCTGGCTGCTGTGTTGAAACAGATGTGTTCTACTTGGTGTAAGCTGTGGAGCTAATATTGCAGATCATGTGGCTCGAAAAGCAGTTGATGCAGGAAAACTCGCCGAGCCAGTTAGGGTTGTTGCTCAAGTTCTGTTGTGTCCCTTCTTCATTGGAAGCGTCCCCACCCGTTCTGAGATAAAGCTAGCAAATTCTTACTTCTATGACAAATCTTCGTGTGTGCTTGCTTGGAAGTTGTTCTTACCAGAGGACGAGTTTAGTCTAGACCATCCAGCTGCAAATCCTCTCGTTCCAGGTAGGGGACCTCCATTGAAGTGTATGCCTCCGACCCTCACAGTAGTTGCGGAGCATGATTGGATGAGGGACCGTGCAATTGCATATTCCGAGGAGCTTCGCAAGGTAAATGTTGACTCACCAGTCCTTGAATACAAAGACGCAGTTCATGAATTTGCCACGCTCGACATGCTCCTCAAAACTCCACAGGCGCAGGCCTGCACGGAGGACATTGCGATATGGGTGAAGAAGTATATATCGATCCGTGGACATGAATTCTCATATTAGATGCCACAATTTTGTGACTTAAGATATCAGGGAAGGGCATTGCTGCAATTTTCTTCGCAGGGGCTGTACGTTTGTTTAGCTGCATCTGGTTGGCAGGGTTGATGTGGTCAATTCTTTTATGATCTTCATTCTTATATGGTTTAAGATGTGAAGAACAGGCTCATTAAATGTAATGCTGTTCCCTCTGTTCCCATTATCACTCTCACAAGAACTATGAGACATTTCTTCTTCATTGCGGACTTAGTGATGAAATTTGGATGTGTATATATTTTATTTTGATCACAGTTTGATAATCCTCTTTATGCTGATAGCGATTGTAGATGTTAGTTTAATTTAATCCTTACCAAAACATTTTGGTATATAGATAGATAATTATGTACGAGTCTCTATTTTTGATGCAATGTACTAGGACTTGGCATGGGTGCTGATTTGGAGTCAATCGGGATCCTTCTCTGTCTTTGTCCCAGTATTGTGTTGACTAAATTGTCCGCTTCTACTTCTGAATCACATCAAAACTTATAAAATTGGATTGGGAGCATATCATCGGATAAGGCTTCTCGCTTTGAATACATTTGTACAGACTTGGGTGTCAAACGACGAGTACTACGTTGAGTCGGACCACGAGCTTTGGGCCACATTGGGCCTATGTCATTCTTGCTAGGCTAGAGTTGACTGGTCTCCGGTTTGATTCTCACTCGGGTTGCATTGGACTAGACTTAACCTAGGTTTAATTTGGTCCATCTCAATAGATTGTTTCGACTCAACTCGATCTAGTCTAGGCTAGACCAAAGTGTCGATCGGACAAGATCCAATAGTGCCTCATCGATCCATTTTTTAATCTAACAAATAATTTATTATATAATAGTATAAAATTTGTAATAACACAACTAAACTAACAATGATAAGGTAATTTAGTATCATTATGAATTATAAATGTAACTCTCTTTTTTTTTTTTGTCAAAGTCTAGTATCAAATAATATGTGAAATTCATAAAAAATTATCAACATAAATTGAATATTTTCAACTTAAATTAAAGAAATATTGGAGGACTTAACATATCGATCAATGATCACTGCCCTTCGTCCTTTCATCCTTTCCATCAAACTCTGCATGATCACCGTGAGATTGAATTGGGGTACTTCATGTGACCTAAATAGGAGAGTAGCGAGGAACGTTAATTACGATAGAAACTGTAATTGTATTTTTCTATTCAATAATTAATTAAATAATTATGTTAGTCCATATTTGCTCATTAAAAAACAGAAAAATAGTCTTTTTGTTTAAAAATAAAATTTTCATTTTAGGATACACCTATCAGGAAGTATATTGTGCTGTTAATGTTAATTGCTAATTATGGAATTATTTAGGAAATAAAAATAAAATTTTGGTGATTGCACTATGGTGATTTCATTTAGGAAATTAAAAATATATACAAAAATAAGAATTTGGTCCTCACAATTTACCTTATGGTAAAAGATGTAGTCATGTTCTTTGACGTCCTTTTCCTAAATCATACTCTTAGCAAATTTTTACTAAGAGTATGATTTTATTCTAGAAAACTCGTTTTCAAAATTTGAATGGGTTATCTAAATGAGTAGCATCATCATCTCTCAACTTGGTTTGCGTCAACGTGAGATGGATTTTCGATATATTTTTGAAGCATTAGTATATACATTATGTATGTTTGCAAATGCTAGAATCATGGTCAATCGGTAAGCCACAAATTCACTAACCTTAGATAATATAACCAAGACCTTGTTAGACTGTGTCCAAGGGGTTCCATATGGAGACAAGATTATTTTATGTATTTTTCCTTTTGTACCCACCTGCACAGTCTACAACATTTCAAGCTTTACAAATAGAATCATAAAAATAAAAACATGCTGCCAAAAGAAAATTAATGCTAATAAAAATATGTCACATCCTATCCCATATAATAAGTTATGTATGAGAAAATATCTGAGAATACTGAAAAAACATGCACATGCATCAAACACCTTAACTACGAGGAGGTTTTGGGTAAATTACCAAAGAAACAGCTAATTTAAATTAATATAAAATAAATTAATTATAGAAATTTTTTTTGCTAAGATTCGATCATAAAACTTTACAATTATTATAAAGGCCAGATTCAAGTTCAGGATTATGAAGGTAATTAATGAAGGAAATATCTTTCCATACTTTTTGAGTTAGTCAATATTTAAGTTAGTACACATGAAAAATTTATTCCTTCTTGGTGTTTTCTAAAACTATCTTATAAAAAATGACGTGAAAAATATTTTCTAAAAAAGCTAAAAATAATCATCTATCAAAACTTATAAAATAAATAATATTTTTTGTTCACTTATATTGGACAATTTTCCTAGAAAATACTCGAGTATTTCCCAAAAATACCCCATCTTTTGTTTTTTTTAAACAATATCTTTAATTTAAAACATGTCCCAAATACCCATCAAAAAGTTTTCCACCAAATTTTTTTACCCGTTCTTTTACTAGTTTTTAACTGATATAGTATTTTTATTTATCTCATTTATAATATTTTTCTATATTATTTACAATGTTTTATTAATATACTGAAAATATTATAAATTACTTAAAAATATTATAAGTTATATCATATCGTGTCTATTTAGTTATTATTGCTCATATATCATTACAATATTATATCTTTAGGCTTATAGTTAGTTTGATATAGGTTAAGAGTCTATTTAGATCATTTACAGTGTTTTTAAAATATTATATTTTTGTTATGGTAGCCTAAATTTATAATATTTTTGTTATGGTAACCAAAATACTATAATATATCAAAATTGTAACAATCTAAAACATTATAATAGATGAGAAATTTTTTTAGAACAGTTTAGATATTTTTTAAATTAGGGGTATTGTTTGAAAAAAATATAATGAGGGATATCGATTGAAAAATATCTAAAATATAAATACTTTATAGAAAAATTACCCATTTATATTTATGTGATATATTTAAATTTTATTTTGGACTGATATCCAAAATAAGTGAGTACGTACGTTACTTTGACTAGTAGAAGGTGGATCATTTACAAACAAGTTTAGGGTTAAGATAAGAAGTAGACAAATAAGAGAACAAGTAAAATTAAAAGAGAAAATTAGATCTATATTTTATATTAGAAAACAATTATAAGAGATGATGGATTTTGTTCCTTTTGATGACCGCCTCAACCATTTTTTTTATCATGCGCCATACAAAAGTAGTCGCCTGAACCAGGTGGCGGCGGTGCTCATGCTCGATCAGCCTCGGCAAGCAGGTGAAGCTGCTCCCTCTTTTCCCCCTACAATGGTCCGGTTGAATCGGCATTCATGATCCGGAGATGGAACAGTTGACCACCAGCGTTGAGACTAACATGCAACATTTTTGTAAAAGGATATCAGTCCCTTTCTATAATTTACAATCTTATCTTAATAATTTTTAATATTCTTAAAATACTCCACTATAAATCCACATAAATGTCTTATTCTTCCTCTTATTTCCCATTACTCATCGATCGCACGACCACTACCATCGCCTAAGCTACAGATATGATCACCTCCTGCATAACTTTGGTGGCTGTTACTACTATCTTCGTCTTTCACTCATTGTTCGTGCTTCAACGGTTTTGTGACGATCATCACCTTTTCTCCCTTCTGTTATTGTTAATATTACTATCTAAAATGATTTCAAGAAGCCCCACCTATTGTTCTTGCCAACTCTATATCACTAGTGGGATCCACCTACTATAGGAGCGACGAGGAACCAAGGAGCGATGAGCAAAGTCACTGACAAGCGATGTAGACAGTGAATAAAGAGGTGACGAGCAATATCAATTCTTATTACATCATATTCTCACATATAAAATTAAAAAATTATAAATGAGATGTTTGATATAATGTTAAAGTATGTTTGTATCTTTTAATTTTATTTATAGCATGTAAATGATAAATAATAGACTTAACAGTTTTATTTTCTTTGATTTTAATAATCATCTTAGGCTTGTAGACAAAGGTTATATCATGTGGGTACTTATGAAAATTTTGATCTATAGTGAATCATTTTAGACCTTTTGTCGTACGATCATTCAAAATTTATGAAATCTATTTATAATTTATATTATTATAAAGCGTTTACTGAAATGATTGTTTATGGATCTCGAGTGAAATAATTTTTCTAACCTAAGTTTTTTTTAGATCATATGAGATCATAAAGATTTTAGGGAGATTAATTTTTATGAACGGACATACAATAATGTCATATAATTTAAAAAAAATAATTAAATCCATGACATTACGATAAACTTCGAGGGAGCGTTCGAGATAGTCGAAAGGAGTGACGAGCGACATTTACTAGTGACGTCGACGGTGAGCACTATCAGCATCGAGTAATCTCTATGACCAGTGGATGCGATAAAAGGTTTTTCACGAGAAAGAAAAAGGTAAGATTAGTAATAATGGGAGAATAAATATTAAAATAATAATATATTATTATTATTTTTTAGATTATCAATAATAAATTAGTTGTCAAGGCACGCCCCGTGGGTGGGGGGGGGGGGGGGGGGGGGGGACAGTAGACAGTGGGAATGGAAATAGGAAAATAATATTTTATTATTTTATAAGAGATTATTGATAATAGATGAGTTGTGAATGGAAAGTCTCTTTTGTAAAAAGGTGGCAGTTTGAGGGCAAAAGTTGTTGGTGAGACCGCTTTAACCTTATTAATTCCTTTCCGCACTACACCAACTAGGGTTTGGTTTCCTTGATTTTGGGTCTGAGGCTCGGTGGTTATCTCCAGGATTTGGCCGGGGACAAAAGCTTTAGATTCCATCTTCGTTCTCGATCTAAGAAGGTAAGATATTTCTTGTCCCCCGTGCTCTCGTTCGTTCTCTTTCTTTTTTCCTTTTCTTTTTCTCTTTCTTCGTTTGTCTTTTCGCTTTTCTTTGTGGAAGTATTTATTTATTTGACACATCAAATTTTTGAAAAGAAGCTTTCGATGGATTGGTTTGAGGGATATGGTTGCATTTGGATGGTTTTGTCGCATTTTATTTTTGTCACAGGTAAACAATCTCATGTGATAGACAGAAGGCTTTATGACTATTTGTGTGATTTTTATTAAAAGATTGTGCTCTTAATCTTTTTAAATTTATCGTTGTCATGGGTCAACGTTCGGTTGGAAAATGGATTAAAAAGAAATGGATGCTTTCTTCAAATTCTTGATTTTTGGATTATATTATTTACATTAATATTTCTAGACGTTTGGACTTTAAAAAATCCATTTTTTTGAAATGGATTAGAGCCATTAGATTGGTCGGTTATACCCAAAACCACATTGAATATGAATACTAAGGAATGCTAACTTTAGAAATCATATTTTTTTGAAGTGGATACAAATTTACATGTTAATATGAATAAAAATCAAATGTTAAAGCTAAACAATAAAACAGATCATGGGAGGATGCAATGTGAATCAAATATGAAATGGACACATGTTATAATAGATTGATGGATATAGGTTAGTAATTAATGTATTATAAAAAATTATAGTTTGCAAGTTTGCTATCAGAATCAAATTGGCCAAGGGCTCCTCCATGAGTGTATTTTTGTTAAAGCCTTCAGCATAAGTAAGCTTTTGTTCTGCAACTTTTTTTTTTTCAAGATACTGAACAAACGCAACATGAGATCAACATTTACAAGAGCAAAACAAAAGATGCAATAATGAAAATCCCCTTCAGCTGTTGAAAGGTAGAGGAACTTACTGCTGTGGTGCATATTATGGATTTTCTGTGAATCCAGCCTCCTATAGCTCTTTGGATTTCCTAGGTTAGGTTAATTAAGCTCTGGGCAGCTGGGTAAAGAATTTGATATTGGAGATAAACCCTGAGATTTATCATCATCATCAACAACTCATTACCACTTCACATTTTCTTTGTATTTTATCTTTATTCTCATGGCTTTATGTTGCCTTGTATTTAAAGCTGTTTAAGTCAGGCAAGAAGCTCAAGAGAATGTCGCTACCCTAATCAACTCAAATTATGCATGAAATTTATAGTATGTGACAAATAACATATATAGAAAATTTACCAAAATATTTTTGTAACATATTCAATTGTCTATCTTGTTTTATATTCTGACATACATCTTTGGGTATGCCTTCATAATTTGGCAGCTGATGACTAAATACAATTGTGTAAACTATTAATCTTTTATGCCTATATCTTGCTTTTGAGAATATCCAGTGCATATCTGATGCTCTTTCTGTGCTTCCATGTCATCATATTTTATCTTCTTCTGATATGTTATTAGGTAAATCCTTGATAAATGATTTATGACAGGGTTTGACGTCTTCATGATGCCTGAAAGTTCTTCTGTTAGGCAAAATGAACTAGGGCCTGACTATTTTGGTTACTTCAAGCATCTATTCTTTGAGCTGTTTCCTCAAAGTGGTGATAGAGCTTCACCTTCTCCACCATCAAATTTGGAGTCATTGTTAGGATATCCTAGTGGACAGGTTGAAGGCATTGTTAGTCCAAACAATGTTGTGCAAGATAAAAGTTGCTATCATTCGGCTTCATTCTTTACCAGAGTAATTGGTGAAGAGCTTTCAGAATATAAGAAGGAGAGACTGAAGGCAATCCTCCACCATGCAACAGTTTGTCTTAATCAGGAAGCTGATGAGGTACATTACAATTTACTTTTTGTCACTATCTAAAAATGTCTCCTTAATAATTAAGTTTGCTTTTAACAATCTGTAAATAGTCATGCTTGGCTGCTCGCATGAAAAGCATATATTATGCATCAACAGTGTATAATTACAGCTGTTCATGTCATATAAAATTTAGATGTATTTGACAAGATTTTGACATTCTAAGCCTCTCTACTTCTGTTCTCTAAGATACTATTATCATATGTATAAAGCGACATTGTTTGTTGCCTACAAAATATCCCTTTAATATGGTAGTAGCATTCCTTGTCGCTTGAGGCATTAAATTGTTCTGTCTGTAACATGTTTTGTAGCATGAGGTGGCTAAGTTTATCAATATTTTATTTGTTCTTATCATATGAAGCAATCAATAAAAGTTGCAAAGATCTATAATGATTATTACCACCTTGAAAAATGAGTGCAGGTTTTTGGCTGTATTTTAACAACTCTACTGATCGAGTTGGATCTGCAAGATAAAAGGCAATTGTCATGTCATTCAAGTTTCTCAAATGAAGAGATTTGTGAACCTCTTTGCAACAAGAAGCGAAAGTCATCTTCTGTCGACAACTTTGGTGGCTGCTCTAATCCTTTCGGTGTCAATACCCAGTTTAGGACAAAGGTATGTGTTCTGTTTAAGAAATTTATCTTAAAGATATGCATAGTAGAATAGTCACTACTCTTAGGAAAGTAAGAGATATGCATAACTTGTATCCTGTAGTCATAGAGCAGTACCAAGCATTGATGTTAAATTTTTATATTTCTGAATTGATAATGGATGAACTTATGAATCATACACATAGGCTTTGGTGCTATATTTTATTTGTTGATTATATCATTCAGACTCATGGGTGTTTAGTTGGGTTTAATTCTAAATTTGAGTTATACATATATATATATATATATATATAAGTCAGAAATGAAAGGTTTTAACAAATTAGGATTGTGACAGGATAAATGAGATATAATGCTAAGAAAAAAATTATAGACTTATTTAAGATAGATGGACAAAAAGATTAGATATCTTTGATCTAATATTTAACAAAAAGAGAGATTGATGTAGATATTATTTATGGAGTATGGACTAAAAGTGCAATGGATAAAGTGAGGAGAGGCATTAAGGGTTTTTGTTTTATTGTTGTGTATCTTAAAAGAAAATTTATATGTGATATTACGAGGCCAGCCACATCTCATGGATCAAAATGTTGAGGAATTACAATATAACATACAAAAAAGTTAATGCCACCAAGATGAAAATGTTGGGATGGATGTGAAGAATTATGTAGAAAAGATAAAAAGTAAGAAGTTCAAAAATAACATCCTATTCAGACAATAAGTGTGTCTTTTTCTTTATCTTTTTCATCCATGTGATAGTAATGGCAATAGCGGCAAGAATTCTTAAGACAAAGGTGGTGGCAGCAGTCAGAATGGTGCTCTACCATAATGGTGGTAGTTGTGGACTGCATGTCATAGTGTAGATAACATGGACTACATATCATTTATAACTTCAATGTTGGAACCTATCACAAGGATTGTGATGGTACATAGTATCATTGTACTTGAATGAATCAGCAGCCTGCCCTCCAGGTGCTTTGTGGATAAAATCCCAGATATTCATAGTACAAGGAAGAAAACATGCTTTATGTAAAGCATGTCCTATCTTGCCATGCGTCTTTAGGTGTGATAGTTAGGTACAGTAAGAGCACCTTCTCCTTGGTTAATCTCTCTTGAGCATTGGGTTTACTTTGGTGATGTTGTCTTTATGTATATTTATACATAAGCATGTACTTGAGAACTATATGCAATTCATCATTTGAAGTACATGAACTGAAAATATAGATACATCTGATGCTGACATGAGAAACATCATCTGTCTTTTAAACTGTCAAAATGTAATGATTTTAATTATCTAATGAAATGGAGAGATTGTTGAAGATGTTGTTCATAGAGTAAAAACAGAATGGTTAAAATGGGGCATTAGGAGTTTTGTTTAAACATTAGTTACATTTGTTGGATAAGAAGTTTATGTTGTTGAGATGAATGTTAAAGTGGATGTATGAAGTTTGCAGGATATTTCGTGAACAATTAGTTGTCTATTCGGTAGAGGATAAAATAAGAAAGAATGGTGTAAGATGATATGAATGTGCTATAGAGATCATATTGTAGAAAAGATAAAATGATTACTATTAGTGGTACAACAAATGGAGAGAGACATGAAATTTTTTTAATAAAAATTATACATAAAAGATTTAAATATTTTTAATTTAATTAATGATATGGTTCTTTACAAGATCTCAAGGACAGCAAAAGATTCATGTAACCGATCTCAAATAGTTAAACTTTACAATTTTATTGTTGTTGTGGATGTTATTGTTGTAGAGACTAAAGATGGTAATTCTTAAGCAACTTAAACTATGAGTTCTAAATCTTAACATGATACAATGTGAAATTTATAATAGAAACTGGTAAGATGAGTGCTTTGTACAATTGTTCCTTTGTCCAAAGTCCCATAGATCATACAAAAGCTCGTGTAAAAAGAACTATACAATTATGTAGGTGATTTTTAAGCATAATAATATTTACATATGCTTAGTGAGAAATTAAATGTTCCAAGAGGTTAGTTGGAATCAATAGTTTAAATAGGTGCCCGGGTGCTCGCTTAGGCGCTCGAGCGAGGCGAGGCTTGAGCGCCTTAAGGGTGGACCAAGCAGCATGCTTTAATGAGGTGCCGCTTGGATGCTTGCCTGAACCCATGCATCGGGCACCTCGGGCAAGCGCTTGGCTCAAATGAAGCAATTGAACTAGTTTGGTTCGGTTCAATAGTGGTTAGTTGGTTCGATTGAACCAACCAACCAATTTCGTACTCACAAAAGCCACCCCCAGATGCTTGCACTACCTCGAGCCATCAACCCTAGCGTTGGTTTTGCCTCCGTCGTTGACACTTTCTGCCGTTGCCTTCGTTGCAGACACAACAAACCAAGGCTTCCTCTTTCGTTGACAGACAGGTCCGACGACCTAGCCTTCGTCTGTAGCTTCCTTTCGCCACCTCTGCTTCCGTGTGTAGTTCTTTCCACTGTCGAGGGAGAGGACTGTAGCTTCCTACGCCATCGACAGACACTTCTGAAGCTTCCTTTGCCCACGATATCGTCGTCCGCAACTTTCGCCACTAACATTGTTGTCGCTGTTGTTGTCCGTTGCCTCTGTTGTTGTCGTCCGCTGCCACGGTTGTCAAACGCAGCTTCCCCCACCGTTGTTGGTACCATCCACAACTTCGTCATCGCCGTCGTTGTCCGAAAGTTTCTTCATCACCGCTGCCCTCTCCTTCCCCACTTTCCATTATCGGTGACACTTTTCTCCCCCTCTACTATCGTTAACAGTTCTTTTCTCCCCGCTAACTACTGTTAATAGTAAATAATATACTGTTAACAGTAGATTGTTAACTACTGTATAAAGCAATCTCTATTTAGATTGATAATATACTATTTAGATTTTAATACTACTAATATTTATTTATTTAAAATTATTATTAGAGTTTTAGAATTAATGGCAAGTGTACAAAGCAATTTAGAAGATTTTTCAAAAACTTTAAAAATGATCTTACCTGAAAATACAATTATCTAAAGGATGCTAATGATCCTAATGCAGTTACTTGCATCTTTTGTGATAAGACTACCAAAGGTGGTATTTTTCATGCAAAGCAGTATTTAGTAGGAAATTTCAAAAATACATTAGCTTGTAAGAAGTTTCTACTTCATTAAAAAAAGAGCTATTGGCTTATATGACAGAAAAAAGATATAAAAGAATTAATCTTATGGGATTTTACCAAAGGATAGTATTGAACATATTAGAGATGATAAAGAAGAAGAATATTCTGAAAGTGTCAATCCAAGTAGAAAAAAACATGTGACAGAAAAGGAAAAGAAGCCATGATTATTAAAAAGGGTAAAAAGGGACTGATGGACTTATATATGTATCAAGGATCACAGAAGCAACAAGGGCAAGCAAAAGTAAAATTAAGATAAACAAATATAAGTGATGCTTATGATAAGGAAATAAGGGGACGAACAATTCAACACATTGCTCGTTTCTTCTATCAGGTTAGCTTTTCTCTTAGTAAAACTCGTTTAGATAGTTTTAAAGAGATGATTGAAGCTATTGAAAGATATGGTGGGGGATTAAAACTTTCAAGTAATTATGAGATGCAAGTTCTATTATTGAAAAGAGAATTGGATTATACAAATGACTTATTAAAGGGCCAATTATGAGTAAAGCATGGTTGCTCTATTATGTTAGATGTTTAGACCAACTGGAGACATAGGAGTATAATTAATTTTATGGTCAACTATTCTTTAGGAACCATGTTTGTGAAGTCAATAGATGCATCATCTTTTGTGAAATATGGAGAAAAGATATATAATTTGCTTGACAACTTTGTGGAGAAAATTGGTGAATAAAATGTCGTCGAAGTTATAATCGATAATGGAATCAACTATGTATTAGTTGGTAACATTTATCTTTTGACTTTTTTAATATTTTAATTAATTTGTCTCCAATTTGAATGAAAGAATTATGTGACTCTTAAGTCTTATCAATTTTGTTATCCTTTGTTTTAGATAACTTACTTGAAGTAAAAAAGATCACTTATATTGGACTCCATGTGCAACACATTGCATTGATTTAATGTTGGAGGATAATAGAAAGATTCCTGAAATCAATAAGACTTTAGAAAGGGCAATCTTTGTCGTTGGATTTCTCTATAATCATGCTTGGGCTTTGAATATGATGAGAGAATTCACAAATAATAAGAAATTGGTGAGATATGGTGTTACCCAATTTGCTAGTTCTTTCTTGACATTACAAAGCGTGCATTGTCAAAAACATAACATGAGAAACATGTTTAACTTGGAGAAATGAGTGATAAGCAAATGGGTTAAAGAAGTGAAAGGTAAGAGGGCTAGTGATATCATCTTAATGTCATCCTGTAGTTTATATATTAAAGGTAATGAGCCCTTTTGTTTGAGTCTTTCGGTTGGTAAATAATGAAAATAAGCTTGCAATAGAATATATTTATGAGGCTATGGATAAAATAAAGATGATGATTCAAAAGTCTTTTGATGGAAACGAAGAAAAGTATAAGAAAATATTTGTAATCATTGATGAAAGGTCAACTTCATTGTCCATTACATGCAGTAGGACATTATTTGAACTTAAAATTCTTTTATAAGAACACCTCAGTTAAGTTTGATGCAAAAGTTGTAAATGGGTTATATCAGTGCATTGCAAGATTGGTTTCAAGCCTTGAGATGCAAGATAAGATTATATGTGAATTACCTTATATAAGAATGTCGATGATCTTTTTGGAATTCTAATGGCAATTCGATCTAGGATAACTACATCCCTAAGTATTAATAAATTGATATCATTAGTTTTATCTATAGTATGTTACTATGTTACTGCTAATAATAAAATAAATTTTGTAGTTGATTGATGGAGTCTATTTGGGAATTCCACCTCGATCTTGCAATAATTGACTATCAAAATTCTTTACTTGACATGTAGTGTTGTGGGTTGTGAGTAAAACTAGAGTATCTTTGAGCATATAAGGATTACAGAATATTTTTGTTTCAATTAATCTATTTTTTTTTAGATAGATATATTAATATATTTTTAAATTATATGAGATGATAGATTCACACAAAGAGAAGAAATCGGTTAGAGCATCAACAATTATATGATCTTGTTTATATAAATTATAATTAAGTATTGAAGGCTCGTCATTATTTGCGAAATAGTATTGATCCAATCTCATTACAAGATATTGATGATTGAAATGAGTGGTTGGTGGGAGAAATTGGTGCGAACTTGCAACATACTGAAAATGAGCTTGTATTTGAAGATAACAATTTGATATATGGAGATGTGACAAGAGCCTCAAGTGTTGAAGAATTACAGATATATATAAGACAGATGACAAAGGAAAAAATGAGTGCAAAAGTCTTAAGCTCATCTTTTGTCATTGTTGAAGAGGAGGAAATATATTTTGATGAAGGACGAGAGGAAGAGAAGGATGATGATATGTTTGAGAATGATGATGTTGATTCTGATGATGAATGAATTTGATACAAGACTTTATTGTTTGGAGTCTTTTGATATTTTTGTTATTTGAATATAAATAATGTGACTTGGTATTTTAGATCTTTTTAATTTAATGTCATATTTTTATTGTATATAATTATTTTTATTAATTATATTATATAACTTTTATATTTTAATATTTTAGAGCGTCTCGTTTCGCTCGGTTGAGCGCTTAGCACCTCAGGCATTTTAAGACTTTGGCGTATGGTGCTTTTTAAATCACTGGTTGGAATAAAATTTAACATCTTAAGCCTAGTAATGTAGGTGAATATGGATATCAACCAGATAAAGAACATATTTGGCCATAAACATTATATAGCATTAGAAGCTTGAGTAGAAAATTATTTCTTTTGGTTTGGATCTTCCTTACCATTATAGGTATCTGATTGGTGGTGCTTACATTAACAATTTTGAGACTATTAGATATATATAGAAATTATGAATATTTCTTTATATTAACCTTAATCTATTGGATTCCTCTACAAGCATGGAAATGAAAACGGGTTTTTTTCCTTAGAGCATAGAGGTTTTAAAAAGTGGACTAGTGGGTGATGGGTTCACCTAATTTATTGTTGAGTATTTGTACTAGACGGTGATTTAAGAAGTGCTAGGCACTAAAAGGAGCTAAGGTTCTAAAACGCCCGAAGTGTTAGGCACTCGTCATAACGAAACAAGATACTCTAAAATATTAAAATATAATAAATATGTAATTTAATTAATAAATAATTATTTAAATAAAATATGATATTAAATTAAGAAAATCTAAAGTACAAAGTCACAATGTCACTTTAACAAAAGTCTCAAAATTCAAAACAATAAAGTTTTACATCAAAGTCATTCATTATAATCAACATTATCATCATTTTCAAACAAATCATCTTTATTAAGTTCGTCCTTTTTCTCTTGTCCTTCCTTCTCATCAAAATATGTTTCATTCTCTCTATCTTCAACAGTGATTTAAAAAGCACTAGGCGCCAAGGTCCAAAAATGCCCGAGGCGCTAGGCGCTCGCCCAGGTGCTCGCCTGAGCGAAGCGAGGCGTTAAAATATAAAAATATATAATATAATTAATAAATATAATTATTTAAAATTTTAAATAAAAATATGCTATTAAATTAAGAAAATCTAAGATACAAAATTATAATGTCACATTAACAAAAAGTTTCAAAATTCAAAGCAATAAAATTGTACATCAAAGTCATTCATCATAATTAATATTATCGTCATTTTCACACAAATCATCTTCATTGAATTCGTCTTCTTCCTCTTGTCTTTTGACTCCTTCCTCTTCATCAAGATATGTTTCATTCTCTATGTCTTCAACAATAGTAGGAGCCGAGCTTGATGCTTTTGCACTCATTTTTCTCTTTGCCATCTGTCTTGTATATGTTTGTAATTCTCCAGCACCTGAAGCTCTTGCCACATCTCCTCATGTCAATCTATCATCTTCAAATACAAGCTCGTCTTCGACATCTTGTAAGTTAGCACCCATTTCTCCTACTAACCACTCATTTAAATCATCAATATCTTGCAATAAGATTGAATCAAATCTATTTTGCAAATCATGCCGAGCCTTTAAAGCTTGATTATACTTTATGTAAACAAGATCGTGCAATTGTTGATGTTCCAACCGATTTTTTCTCTTCGAGTGAATCTGTCATATCATATAATTTAAAAATATATTAATACATCTATTTAAATAAATTAATTGAAACAAAAATATTTAGTGATCCTTTCATGCTCAAGGACACTCTAGTTTCACTCACAACCCGAAGCACTACATGTCAAACTAAGTACTTTGATAGCAAATTGCTGCAAGTTCAGGGTGGAATTTCCAAAAAGACTTCACCATTCAGCTGTAAAATTTATGTTATTATTAGCAATAACATAGTAACATATAAACATAATATATATGAAATTAATTATATCAAATTATTAATACTTGTAGACGTAGTTGTCCTGGATCGAACGACAATTGGAATTCCAAAAAGACCTTCGGCATTTTTATATAAAGATAATTCATGAATAATCTTATCTTAAACCTCAAGGCTGGGAACTAACATTGTAACGCACTGATATAACTCATCCAAAACTTCTACATCAAACCCAACAGATTTAATCTTATAAAAGAATTCAGGGTTCAAATAATATCCTGCTGCATGTAAGGGACGATGAAGTTGACAATTCCATCTTTCGTC
>LVTN01001115.1:41904-55983 GCA_001649415.1 Musa itinerans
AAATGATTAATTTTCTGTTAATAGATTAATAATATATTATTTTGATTTTAATGTTGTTAATTTTTATTTATTTGAAATTATTAATTATATTATATATTTTTATATTTTAGCGCCTCGCTTCGCTCGGGCGAGCGCCTGGGCGAGCGCCTAGCGCCTCGGGCGTTTGTGGACCTTGGCGCCTTTTGGCGCCTAGCGCTTTTTAAATCACTGAGTAAATCATAATTGGCTTTTCTTGCAATGCATTATTTATCACAAGTGAAGTTTGCTTTCTTTGTCCAAAAAAGTATATTTTCTTTCTATCTTCTTGAGGTTATATTTGTCTCTATAAAGCACCATTTAAAAATCTATATTTAGTTTTTTCTTAATGAAGCCTTTCCTCAGGAAAATATATTATAGTCACAGTTTGTGCTGTAATTTGCTAGTTGGATAATTGGGGCTTCTCTAAGTTGGTCTTCCATCTTATTTATATCGACTTATGATGTAGTAAATTTAGTACAATCAGTATAATTTCTTATCTGATAGCCTTGTGATGTATTGTCGCTATATTTGTGAAAACCATCATGTACCAATTTTACTGATTGTAAAATTGGGGTGAGAAGACTTCATTTTCCAAGTGTAATGCTCTTGTTGTTGATGGCTGCCTGCTGACAATATATAGTATAGGTGCCAATTTTCTGGCACAGGATATTTGCAATCCAAAGATACTGATGCCATTTTATGTAATTTGTGGGCTCGAGTAATTTGCAGACCTATGACCAATGCCGAGAAGCAGCAACTTGGTAGACGGATCCAGAAGCTCCCAGGAGAGGCGCTTGGTGGAGTGGTAGACATCTTTCGACAAAGGAACTCTTCGGCAACAGATTTTCCTGATGATGTCTTTGTTAATTTGGAAGAGCTGGTAAGGTTGGCTCAGCTCTCTGGCTTTGACAAACTCAAGTTTTTTAGTCATACCATGAATGTTTCACTGCTGTTTTCTAGGATAATGTGACATTGTGGAGGTTGTATTTCCATGTTCAAGCTGTTGTGAAATCCAAAGAGCTCTGATCTAGGTGCCAGATTAGAGTATGAGTCTGAGTGGCTGGTGCCACTTCACAAGATGGAGTTACAGCAACATTCGAATAGTCATGGTGGCATCTTTTGCATCCTAGTGGATAAGATATCCCTGAAGGTTAATGTGCCATGTACCAGTTATTGTACGCTCTATATACATTGATGTCGTACAGGAAACACTCAAATGTGACAATTTTGGCTGCTAATTGTGGCCAACACATGACAAAACTTTGGCTTCTAATTAGTAGATATAGTGTAGAACAATTTGGTCTCCTTTTTCTGAATGTGTACTCGAACAACTTGGAAATGCTAAAGTCGAGTGCCGGTGCAATTGGGACCGTGTTGTTCTATTGTTCATATATCTTCGTGCTTGCAATGAATTTGACTCAAAAACTTTTCATAGTTGGTGCATCAGCAGCTCGATTAACTTTTAAGGATTTAATTAGTGTATTATTATCAATCAGTGTGATCTTTGGTTAGAGCAAGTGAATCATTATTTTGTCCATCACAGTTTTATGATAAGAGTACTTGAATAGTAAAAGACTATAATATTCTGATTAGTCTCATATTAATAGATTAAAATTGACTTATAAAGATATATGATAAATATATTATTATTAATTTTAATTTAAATATTTTGATCAGTAATTAGTCTATCACTTAGCCCACTATCTAATTAGTCTATCAAGATTGTGGGCTAAGTGTTGTGCTTCTCGATTTGCAGGTAATCTACGACACCGAGACAGATCAAAGCCGCGGATTTGGATTCGTCACCATGAGCACCGTTGAAGCGGAGAAAGCCGTAGACATATTCCACCGCCATGTAAGCCATAAATATCCACTGTGAATGTGGATATGATGTAGGAAGTTAGGGTGGTGTATGACTGGACGCTCTCGTGGTTTCGGTTTCGGTTTCGTTAGAATGACATCACAGTCCGAGATGGACGATGCTTTCGCTGCACTCGATGGACAGGTAATTCCCATTTATATTGGCTTTAAAGGATGTTTTGATATTATACCTGACCAGATCATGCAACCGGCTGTTAGGATCTTGTTCCTGAAAACAAGAAAGAAAAAGAAAAAAAAATCACAATTCGAAGTTTTGTTACTTGTTTTCTGATCAGTATCACAATAACGATGCCATTAATAACTTAATAAGATTATAACCTCGATGTTCGAGACCTCATTTGATATATTACACGTAAAAATATTGTTCTAGTGATAATTTACCAAACCTCTTGGCATCAGAATAAGATGCAGTTCATAGCTGAACGAGGTTGAACCCTACTAATATTATTATTGTTGTTGTTGTTATTATCGTGTACAAGACTCACTCATCAAAATTTTAAAATTTTATTCGATATTTTTTTAAGGGTGTTAGAAAAATTAGTGCCTACATTGAAGGTGTTAACTAGCTGGTAAAAGTCCTGTTATACTTCATTTTTTTGCTAATATTGACCACTGATTAGGTTATAAGATTACTGCTGTTTCGATGGCAACAGAATTTGGATGGCCGGGCAGTGAAGGTGAATGTGGCTGAGAGGCCATGAGACAGTGCAGTGCAGTGCAGCAGTTCTGGGTCGTTAACGTCGGAGTCATAACACAAGATCTGAGTTGCTGTCCCGGGAGAGTTTTGCTCATCGTTGCTGTGGGTAAATGTACCTACGCCTGCCTTGTTTTTAGGCTGGTCTTCAACCCTTGTGTGCATATCAATCATGTTCCTCGTCCAAGGCGTCATGCAACCATTCAGTTTTCTCGAGCATTGTGTTTGCGATTGTTCTGCGACCTCGTTGTTTTTATTTAGGGCATAAAGCTGTTTGGCCATTTCAAAGTCGAGATATTTTTGCAATACGAGCACATTGCACTAAGCATGCACCGGAACGAGGCTTAAAAATTTTTGACATATATCCTAATCCTCGATGAGTGAGCTTTAGATTCGAGTCTGGGAAACAAATCTATAGAGATTATCTTGATCCACATCATCTCTGTAGTGATAAGAGTATATATATTGACCCTCATAGATCACGCGCCGATAAGAATCTCTCACGTACTGGATTCATCCTTTTATATCATAATCCTTGCCATTATTGACTTTGATTAATTACATGGTCATCATTTCACGGAGAGGGCGTGTAATTGAATAGCTGTAGGAATTGTCTAATAATTTCCTAAACAGCAAATAATAAATTCTAGAAAAGGATGGCACAAAGTTTACTATTGAATAAATAGATCAGCTTGAGGTAACATTAAAACTTCAAAAAAAAAAAACATACATCTCATTTTGAAAAAACACTTAAGAAAAATACTATGTCGTTGCACCTCTTGCATTGTCAGTTTAAGGCTCAGATGTTCAAAGCTGGCTCGGCTCACAGGATAACCAAAGGCCGGATTTTAAAGGAATTAGATTTGCGTTCTATAAAAAAAAACAAAATCTCTAGACCTAAATAGGAGATCAAAATATACATTGCACCGGCCTTGCAAGGTCTATGTACAATAGTACATATCAACAGTATTGAGCAAAAGATTATAATGAATTTTCAAGCATAGCTAAATTGATTGGAAGATACCAAAGTCCCATAAGCCACCTGTTTTGCTGTAGTAAGAGCAAAAAGCTCCCAAAAAACATATTTCATCTCAGTAGAGCTTTATTCGGGTTTGAATCTGGCTACGACAGATAGGACAAGTCTGAAGACCGGGACCACACTCGCAACACGTCTGCAAAGAGAGTTTTGATGCAAAGAAGACATCACAACGGTATAACCTTATTGAAACTGACGAGCTCTAGTAACCAAGTTTCGACATTCGACACAAGTGGAAGAAATCTGGTTATCGGTAAGTATAACAATCAATGTAAACCTTTTCTCTAAAGAGCAAAAGACAGTTGGAAGATTGTTAGGGCAAGGAAGGAGGATCTAGTTTATCATTCATTAAACACTTCCACCATTAGCTTCTATTTTCTAAATAGCAACAAAAATAACGAAATAAAAAAAGCAAACAATGGGAGAAGTTTCACCTGATGCCCGCAGCCAAAAGCCATATCCTTGGCGTTTGTAAGGCAAATTGGACATAGCTGTCAGGAGTAAAATAAAACACTTTGATGTCAGCAGAGCTTCAGAAAAGAAAAGAAAGCAAAGCTAGCTGAATAACCGACAATGTAGATTGCCACTTTGGACAGTACAATGGGATAATCAGATGTGAATCCAGCATTCCAATAAGGCACCAGAGGGAACAAAATGTCATGCATTTCTGGGAGTCTACCTTATTGTCGTATGAAGAACTTGGTGCAGCAGGTGTTGTACTAGATGCAGATGGTGTCTGATAGCCAGAGTATGATGGTGCACTCTGCTGGTAACTGGTCGATTTAAAACTGTTAGAACCAACAGAGAATGTACTGTATCCTCCAATAGGTGGAGGAAGAGGGACCCTTCCTGGAGACTTTGCAGATCGACGGCTGTTCAGTAACAAAGATATCAAAACATGTCCCAGAGAAGCAGAAAAGTAAATATTTATAAACAGTAAAAGTCAGACAAAAAAGCTTTTGCATGTGTTACCCCAAAATTCCTAGTTCAAGTGTTGCTTTATATTGTGAAGGTATTTCCATTAGTGCTGCGAGACCAAATGCTGTCTCCTTTTTTGCTTGAGGCATGTTCTTCAACAAAATCTCCGTGAAATTTACAAACTAGAAAATATGCAGTTCCACAAAATTACAATCTATAATAGATTAGAGACTAGTGCGAGTTTATATAGATGTCACATCCAATCCTTACCTGGAAATTGTCGAAAGCTCGTGCAGGAATGTTATCATCAAATTCTTTCATCATGTCCCAAGGACCATCTCCGACTCCAACCAATACTATGGACAAGGGCAACTCACTGCACCAAAAAGTATCAAGGCAAAAGTACTTTAGTTTCAAGAAAGTCACCAATAAACTGCCTAGTCCACACTAGTCAAATGACTACATAATGATCACATAAACAAAAGCATTTTCACTTTCATCTATGATTCATCCACATATTACTTGGCCGACATCGAGAAACATCTAAATTTTATGGGATGTTTTGCATAATAGATGAAAGGAATGAAGCATTATTTTAACCTAGCTTTCACGATAGCCTCAATGGTCTTTTGTTCTTGAGAGCTCAATTGTCCATTTTCAACATCCACACTCCTTGTAACCTGTGCCAGCCAACATTTCATGAGAAATATCATCAATGTCAATAATTAGACACAAACAATGACTAGAACTTGCAATGACACACAAAAAACGAACAGCTTGCTGTCATGTAAGATCTAACAGCATAGAGCATCATACATTATCTTTTTTAAATCATCAAAGAAGATTTTATAGTAATTGTAAACAATATATTTGCAATATCGTATTAGAGAGAGACTGAAAAGGACTTGAACAGTAGTAGTTAGAAAGGCGATAAAAACAATATTCAAGCACATGGCACTTTAACAGTAGCAGAGATAAATGCTAAGAAAGCTAATTCATGCCATCAATGGCTCCAAAACTCTCACCAAATACACTGAACTCCTCAAATTTGCATGCATGTGTGCTCCCAATTAATTCCTTTTTGATGAGCCAAATTTGACTTCAACGGTAGTAGCAAAATGCCTATTCTATTAGTTCTAAAAGCATGAACACATTGGTCCCTAACCTGTACTGGAAAAGGCAGAAAGCTTCAGATTGTCAATAAACTTTTTTAAATCCCAGATTTCTGGAACCTGATCATTTTATCCACTTGAAATTCCTTCTCCTTACCTGACTAAAACGTGGGAACAGGATGAAATTTCCCTCTCAAACACTGTTGTGACCAATGTCATCACAAATTTTCTCACAACCATCATTCTGTAGTTCTCATTATGATCCTATCCTTCAAACTCATCCCCATGAGCTCCACAAAGAACATGTATTTTTTATTATATAACATTGACATCATAGCAGAGATCTGAAGCCTTCCTTAGAATATTGTGACATTCAAAAACAAGCCTCATGTTTGACAGGATCTCCATTATACCAACTAATGATGGTATGAACTTGTATAAAATCTGTAACCAGACTACTAATAGTGAGGAAATCGAGGAATTCTGATTTAATTAACAATACTAGATCAGCATCTTTACGGAACTCTGATTTAACTAACCTGTTTGCAAATTGAGGATGATTAAAAATATCTAGAGAAAGATATAACAAAAGAATATCTTCTACATATCGTGTCATCGTTTTTCTATTATTTCAACAGATAAGCCACTCAAAATTCATAACAGCAAGAAAGCTCACATTTTTTAAACTACTTATGAGCCATTGCACAAATTAAATGCAAATATCTTTTGTATCATCAAGCTTAATGAAGGTTACTGTTTCATATTGTATATGACAACAAAGCCACTGCTACTGCCTTCAATATGTTTCTATGTATCTATATTTGGACACAGTGATGCACCAAATTTTGCATCAAGAACAATTACATGATCCTGAAGAAACATACCTGCCCATCAGCAATTATCAATAAGACATGGTACTGTCCTCCACTTTCTTCCACGATGGTCATAGCCATTTCAATAATTGGGGCAAATGAGGTTGGACCTGAAGGAAAAACATACGACTTCAAGTTACAATAACTATAGAGTATCATTTTAGGCACTAGCTTATGCAAGAAATACTAGAAAGTGTAAGATGTACCAGCTAATCTTAAATATGGAACAAGTTCTTTGTATCGCTCTAAAGCCTCTGAAAAACCATTACATGGTCTCTCATCTGGATAGAAACTAAAGATATCCTGGTCATGTGTTGATGCTGCCAAATCATAAAGAAATTCAAGATCTTAGCATAAAGAAGAGTGTTGTGTCTAAGGTACATAAGTTCAGATGACATTTACCATCTCCAAAACCAAAGCATGGGATTAAGTTATCCTCATCAAATGCTGATAAGGTTCGTCCTATTATAGATATTGCTTGTTCATATGGATTTGGTGAATCACCAATATGATGCAAACTGCAGCCTCCAAATGAATATTTACCTAATTATCAAATAATATCTGGTGTCATTATATTTGATTTCAATACGTAACTACATTAAGTAATTGACTAAATTATCCCATGTAATAGAGTACCAGTCCACTCATTGCTCTTTGTCAAATCAATGCCCACAATAAGATTCGAAGACTCAAGGCCAGCTTGGGAAAGAGCCTCAGTAACCTGAACATTGAAAATTCCAAACTGTAAAGAAAAAAACTAAGTAACATGGTGAAACAAATTAAGTCTCCTTAATGTGTGTACATATATCATCTAATGATTCAGGAAGCACAAGAAGAAATGCGGACAGTGCTAGTCTGACCAAGCTACTCCATCCACCAATATATTAGAAATATGGTCCTAAGTGGCCAGATTTGGACTTGAACACAGGAGACCATCAAGATGGATCTGTATGTAGATTCAGATTAGTTAAGTAATATCTACATAAAAGTTGCCAATGTGGCCAAATCATAGTAGTGTCCAGTATAAGCAATAATGCCTCTGAAACCTTGAGAGACATAGGATCACAACAGTGAGCTTTTATGAAGAAATGATTGTAGGCCATTGGAATGTGGCATGGCACAAGAATGAAGAAAGGCTGTGGAACTTGTCTGTTGCAGAAATAAATCTAATGCAAAAGGGAAAACAAGGCAAAACTTGTAGCAAAGAAGGGTTAGAGGGAAGCCAAAAGAAACAAATAGCAAAAACATTTTAATATTGGTAACGATGCTGCACTTTAAGAGGGATCAGTTGTCTGTTACCTTTGGACAAGCACCAAAAAGCCCAAGCTTTCAACAAATCAATACAAATGTGTAAATAGAATTCTTCCCACATTGACAAAATTCAGGACTATGAACGATATCATTACTGCACAAGAAAATAAGAAGACTCTCTAAAACAAAGATTCCTCAAATGAACTACAACTTGTTAAAAATTCTAGGTATCTGCCAGGGTTGAAACTTGAAATTACAACAAGAATAGTAATCGCCAACATTCAAAGCCAATAGAATATGAATATGGACTGATAAAACTAGACAGTAAGCAGCAAGCATGCTGTCGAAAAATGTACCAACAAAAAGTTCAACATATTGCAAACTAGAGCGACCATATATCAATTACATTCTTAAGGTCAGATAGGAAGTCGGTTAGACATAGAATGTCCCAAGATAAATTTAATCTGGAGATATTTCAGTGAAATCCACGCTATTATGGTGTCTGATAAACATAGACTCACAGATTACGCCAATTGTCCTGTTATGAGTTGGTGCATCTTAGACAAGTCATTTCACATCAAATCATTCCAGACCTATCACAAAATCAGATCATTCGGATCTCAGACTGCAGCAGACACTGGCCTAATACTGGATGCCAGATATTTACTAGAGTCATATCTTAGCTCTTTCTTCTCGACTTGCTATCAAGACAAACTGACTACGCCACCACCTGCAGCCAGTGACAAAAATGTTCCCACCTTAAAGCCACCTCCATAAACTTGTTCTCACTTTATCAATTTCTTAAACTCAGTATCTTTTTTATGTCAGAAACAAAGGTCACAAATTTGGGGTTGGGATCAGCCAGCAGCAATATGATTGATATTGGCCAGATCAGATCAGCAGTTACAAAAAAATATATATTTCATTTTGATGGATGCTGAATATAAATTGTTAATCATCCTTAACATACATTAAAAATATATATATTTTTATAATAAATTTGTTCCTTATAATTTGGCAAGGTTCATCGGATCACAACCAAGTTCAGGGTTGATGGTAGGATTTCTGATCAGAATTGTTTTCAATCAACTAAATCAGATCATGGGATCATACTTTTCTTATAGTGACCAAAAATCATTCATAAATTAGTTTTTGAATTGACAGGATCATCTAGGAATTGATCAGAATTGGCAAGATATGCCAGAAATCAATTAGGATTGACAAGAAATACTTCATCAGCAAATAACTAGCTGATCATCCAGGATTTGGTTGAAATCATTTACAATTAGTCAAAAATTGATTAAGGTCAAGTGAATCACATCGAATAGAAAGTATCTATAATCCTGAAACAAAAGACAGAGTGTTTTTCAAAAGACTTAGCTAATGTGGCTGGAATCAGTAGAATAAGATCAGGATCAACCAAACCTTCGAACATTGACAATGTAAAAATTATTTATTACATAGTTATCTTTAAAATACAATATGCTCCGGGAACAAATTAATATAAATTGCAAAATGAAACTAAATTCAGTTTAGTTTTTGCTACAGTTCAGTTCTATCAGAAGTCTTTCCTAAAAACTAAGCTGAAACTTGTGCACCCATATTTTACTGGATTTCTCACATCCCAGTTATATTGGATTTCTTACCAGGGTATTATTATCAGAGGAAACACACTTGCTCGAGGACCCTGATGGTTTCTCAAGATAATCAACTGGGCACAATTGATACAAGTGATGGTGCCCTAACCATCCTTTGATTATCATTGTAGACAGACTAAGATGCCAGAGTCTAGGCACAAGACAAAAAGTGCAGGGTAGAACACAACATGAGCCTTCAACAAAATAGTTTAGGATATAAGATAGAAGTAGAACTGAGATGAAAGTATCATCCACTAATATCCAAATACCCAAAAAGGAAAATTTTGGGTTCATCAGCTCAGACAAGGAGGATGAACCAATATGTCATACCCAATTTTTTAGCCTCCCTTTGGCTTTTCAGAAGGCAAGATCTTTTCAGTTGGTTCACATCTTTCCTTTTCTCTTAAAATATAAAATATTTACACATTTGGTGAAAAACTAATTTGTTATTTTTTTCCTCGCATACATATCATGTTTATTATGGAAGGAAGTATTAAAGACTATAAAACACATGCAAGCATGCTTATAGGCATCTGACATCTTAATGAGATAGACTGCATTGTTCGCCAAGATCCTGAATCTAGTTTTCTTAATGTATTATTATTCAGTCACCAAGATGTCCATACCAACTAGACCACAGCTTCACCATGTCATAATAGAACTCTCACAACCCCAATCCATAATTTCTTTTCTAGGTACCCTTCCAACTCGTTGCCAGAGAACATACTGGTGGAGAAAAACAAAGCAAAAGCAACCAACACTACTACAACATGGTGAATCCAGCTTAAAGTTCGACAATTTTATACAAATGTAACACCAAAAGTTTAGGTCTGCACAGAGTAAAGGTCTGACAGTGATGCTATCAAGTAAATTACCCGCAATGACAATCAATTACAAAGCTTGTTGGGGCTTCTTTCTTCCAAACTAAACATACGAGAAAACCTAGCAACTCAAACAAAAACGATCGCACCTACAGACCCAGTCTTCTAAGCGAACGCGGATTCGTTACCTGATCCAGCGAGTTGTAATCGTCGCTTATCTTCGAATACCGCCGGTCCAGCATCCTCGGCCGCGACGCAGTACTGTGCTGCTGCTGCGGCGGCGGCGGGCGGTAGGCGGAAGACTGCGGCGGTGCGTAGGCGTCCGGAGGGGAAGCATAACTCCAAGATGGTGGCGGAGGAAGCGGAGAGGGGTCGTAGTCACGAGAATAGCTGTGCCACCACGGAGACGACGATTCCTCCCCGGAATAGCTCCGCTCTTGGTAGGATTCGTTCCGAGACCTCGAATCCCTCGAGTTCCCACCCCCCATCAGGCCCTCACCACCATCAACAGCAGCGGCAGCAAGAAGAAGAAGAAGAAAAATGCGATTCAATTCGATCGACTGGGGGTAGGAATGGAGAAGAGGGATGAGGGGCGAAGACAAAGAAGGGGGGATTGCGGTGCTCTTCTTCCAGGAGTCCAAATCCCAGAAACGTTTTCCGTAAGGTGGTGGTAGTAAATGAAGAGGGAAATAGATATGTATCATAAATAATAAGAACACCTAAAAAGTCTGTGAATAGGGCGGTGTGTTATGAGATGACAACGAGCAAGGATGGTTCGTGAGGAAACACTTCTCCTATTTTTTTTATAAAGAAAACAATTTCCAAAAGTGGTTCCGCTTTTGAAAGCAAGCTTGGTGAAACAAAACGGTAAAAAGGCAAAGAAAACTTATTGAATCATAGCCGTCGATCAGATGATATAGTCGGCAAACATTGACTAATATTCGCAATGATGCATCATAGAGTGTCAAAAAAGATAAAAAAGAAGAAAAGAATCGATCATATGTATTAATCGAGACAGGGTCGATGCAATGGCCAATACGACACAAACGTTCTTTTATTTTATTTTTACACAGAAAGAAACGCTAAAAATAAATAATGACTTCTTAATAAGAAAGAATTTTGAATTGAACGAGCTAATTAATCTTAAATAATAATCTTATACTTAGTGTGGATGGATGTGAGGTTGGAAGCATACAACTTCATCGAGATGATGACATGATTAAATGAACTAATTATTTTTACATTTTAAATATTTTTTTATAATTTTTAAAATATGTTTTAAAAATAGTTTATTTAAGGGTGATTAATTAGAAAAAAAAAACTCTTGTTTTGAGTGTTTCCCAACCAATCAGCCTCTTTTCCTTATTCCCAACTAGTGACCCCTTATATCAGAGTCACCTTAAAGACTAGTCTATTTGGATGGATCGATTGATCTAGTCACAATGGTTTAGCCTCAATCGGGGTTTAAGAATTAATTTTTTTTGTTAATTTTTTATCTAAAAAATGTAAGCATAAAATGTGTAATATGCTGTATTAAATGCAGAAATAATCTTTTATACTAAGATTAAAATCAAATACTTAGATCTTGTTAACGATGCGTACCTTTTGATGCCATCTGAAAAGAGATCTCTGTTTGATTTACAAAGGTACCGTCTTTAATCCAAGATCGTTATTAATCTGCAAAAGGAACTAGATCCTTTTCTTCTTTTCCTATCTTTTCACAGGACCACCTAGATTGATGGTTTAGGGAGAAGAGTCGAGAGAAAGCTTTAATCTCTTAACTATAATCTTTGTGAGATGTCAACTTCTTATTGTTATATTCAATCCCTAGAGATCATGTCTATATATAGGCGAGAGGAGAGTTCCTCCCATCAAGGTTATCTCCTAAAGAATTCTACGTTAAGTAGACTTCTTTTCTATTGGCCAAAATATTTCAGAATCCAATTAGTTATATTATATATATCTTATCCAATTATAAAGGGCCACAAAATCTAACATTCTCCTATTTGGCCCGTTAATTGATAAGATATAAAAGAGATTCAAAATCAAAATAAACAAAACAAAATTATTTAAAAATAATTTTACCTAATTGGATTCCAAAGAATTTTTGAAAGTATTTTATACATGGTCATGAATTTTAAAATAAGTCAATAAGTCCAATAAACACAATAATACTACATTAAGTCCATAATGACCTCTGTAATTTATTTTGTCAAGACAATCATATTGTTACATTCAATTATAATATGCATAAACATAAATGTAAACAGGATAGCAGAAACAAATAACTTTAATTAAGCAAGAAAAATGTCAATAATAGCATCCATATAAATATGCATCACCATATCTTTTATGGCTTGCTCACAAGTCCCATTCTAAGAACATGTTCTTTAAATATTTTACACTGTAAAGCTTTTGTTAATAGATCAACAATCATCATAGTGGTGGTCAAGTTCTCAATTGACACTTGCTATTTCTAGACTCTTTATCTAACCACCAAGTATTTTATCTAAATGTGCTTGGAACCACTAGGGTACTTGTCATTCTTAGAGAAGAAAACTACTGCAGTGTTATCACAAAATATCTTCAGTGGCTTGGCAATTAAGTCGACCACACCAAGTCTTAATATAAAATTTCACAACAATAAAGTTTGATTTGTAGCCTCAAAGCATGCAACAAATTCAACTTGTATTGTTGATAATGCAAGAAGCGATTGCTTTTCACTTTTCTAAAAAATTACCCTACCAACTAACATAAATACAAATCCTGAAGTGGACTTCCTATTGTCGAGGCAATTTACAAAATCAGCATCTGAATATCCTATCACTTCAAGCTGATCTGATCTCCTGTATGTGAGCATATAATCTTTCGTCCCTTGCAGATATCTCATTACTTTCTTTGCAGCTTTCCAATGTTCCATTCCTGGGTTGCTTTGGTATCTTTCCAGCATTGCAATTGTAAAACTGATATATGGCCTTGTATAGGTTTGAGCATATAATAGACTTCCAACTACGCATCGATAAGGAATATTCATCATTTGCTTATTTTCTAAGTCATTTTTTGAGCATTAGTTTTTATTGAATCTCGTATTTTGATGATGAAACCACTTGATATATATTTATGATTTAATTTACGTTTTGAGTGACGTAGGATACTTCGATCAGGATAAGACAATTAAAGCAGGAAAATCATGTTGGGCCGGAGGAACATGTCAGAAGATTGGACATCGGGTCGGTGGATCGGTCGACGTATCGACAGAAAACTTCGGGTCGTGGATTCGGGCATCGGGCCAAGAAGAGCGGATATTGCGCCAAGGACATCGGAGTTACGGAGTCAACTGACCGATTGAGCAATAGGCCACAAGAGAGGACGATGCGCCGAAGAATCGGACGAAGCGTCGATAGACCAATGACATGCCGGACAACTTGATTAATGCTTAGTATTAATTGTCTAGATCGAAGTTTGTTTTACATGTGTAGGATTAATTATGATGAAAGTAAGACATGCAACAGGAGTTGCGCCGGAGTCAAGACTATGATCACGTTGGGAGTTCGAGAGTTCGACGGAAGTCCGGACGATCGTCGGAGGTTCTGCGGGAACAAATCCGAGAAGTCCTGGAGCTTGCCAAAGAAGCTCGTCGGAACTCGCCAAGTGGATCGTCGCAAGTCCAGGAGTTTGCCGGAAGTCCGCAGGAGCATCGTCGAAGGTTCGTCGGATGTTCGCCGGAAGATCGCCGGAAGAAGCGATTGACGCATCGAAGCAAGCTGCAGTATATGCCTTAAGAAAAGTCATAGTTAGCACAATGATTAAGTTAGAAATGGGAGGTGATCCCAGTAACT
>LVTN01001115.1:60593-78283 GCA_001649415.1 Musa itinerans
CCATGTATTCCTCCTCTTTTGATAAGCAATAGATGAATCTTTTCTGCAGCCTTTGAGTAGCAACTTGGAGGGAGGAACCCCTATAGAGTTCCAAGAAGGCCGATCCCCTAAAGAGATCAACCCCAAGTTTAGAATCTGCAAGGGTTCTAACAGAACCCTGTTCAAGATGTACATAACTGTCCTAAGAACTTCACCCCACATTGACTCAGGTACAGAGGAATAACTCATCATGCTCCTAACCATATCCATAAGAGTATAATTTCGTCTTTCAGTAATACCGTTCTACTGTGGCACACTTGGTAATGCATATTGAGCACAAATACCCCGTTGTTCTAGGAATCTAGCAAAAGGACCAATATTCTGACCAGATCCATCATATCTGCCATAAAATTCACCACTCCTATCAGATCTGACAATTTTAACTTTTCTATCTAATTGTCTCTCGACCTCATTTATATACAAGAGTATCAATGCCTTGAGACTTTTCATGTATTAGATAAACATAGTCATATTTGGATAGGTCATCTATATAACTGTGATGAAATACCTTTCTCTACTAAAACAAGGAATATGGAGTGGTTCACAAATATCAGTATGAATAATCTCAAAGAGTTTTTTACTTATTATGGCGTTTTTCTTTATATGTTTAGTTTGCTTTCCCTTGATGCAATCTATGCAAACATCAAAATCAGTGAAGTCTAAATGTTTCAAAATATTATCCTTAACTAATCTTTCAATTATTTCCTTGGAGATATGCCTCAATCGTCTGTGCCACAATATAGAAGATTTTTCATTATTGAAACTACGTTTCAATCCAACACTTGATTGCAGGGTCAACAATATCTTTGCAAACTCAAGATCCAAATTAATTCTGTATAAACCATCACATAGAATTTTAAAACCAACTTTTATTGAATCATAAAATATACTGAGTTTACCATTTAAAAAAAAAAGATAATATCCTAACTCATCAATTCTAGATAGAAAAATTAAATTTCTAGAAATAGTAGGAACATAACATGTATCAACAAGATCCATCAGATGACCCGTCTCTAAGCGTAGATGATAAGTTCCCACTGATATCACTTTCGCTTTAAGACGATTTCCCATAATGATGAATCTTTCATGTTCTTTTGGTTTCCGAATTGAAAGAAATCCATGCATATTATTGGTAACATGAGTTGAAGCACCAGAATCAATCCACTAAGTGTTAGAAGGAATTTCTGTAATGTTTGATTCGAAACATACAAAGGTCGAGTTAATACCTTTCTTTTCAAACCAAGTCTTGAGTTTAATGCAATCATTCTTCACATGTCCTTTCTTGCCACAAAAGAAGCACTTTACAGTAAATGCTTTCTTTTCATTAGTCTATTTAACATTTCTAGACCCAGCAAATTTCTTTGATGGATGATGCTTCAATTTTTTTTTCTTATTACCAGCTCCTTGAGTAACAGTCATGACATTATATGAACTTTCCTGTTTTAATCTCAATTATTCATGAACACACATGCTAGTTAACTCATTCAAGTCTCACTTATCCTTATTTGTATTACAGTGAATCTTGAATGAGCCAAACTGAGAAGGAAGATAATTGAGAATGAATTATATGATGATAGATTCATCAACATTCATGCCTAATGCTTTAAGTTTGTCAAAAAAATTGATGAACTATTGATATCATCTATATTACACATCAGGGTGAAATATTGACATATCTAGTGTTTACTCAATATCATCTATGGAGAACTGATACTATTCTTATGGAATAGTATTGTTACCTTTGGGTATACAACCATAAACTGCAAGGATATCCAAAACAGTATCATCCTACCCCATCACATAATTATTTGAAGTAGATTCTCCTTTTGGATTATTTAAATCTCCTAATTATATGTGTCATTGTGAATATTATTTCCTTAATGTCATTTAGGACTAATTCCTTAATATTATTTTATAAGTTATTGATCTAGGTCACTTTGGTGGCTACAAGACCAATACAATAATATAAAATAAAATTTAAAATATCCTATAAATGATAAAACTTGTATTATAATTCACATCACAAAAGCTATCATCTTAGGCCACTTTGGCAGCTACAAGTCAGATAAAACTTAGGGAGATGAATTACAAATAATATTAATTAAATTTCTTTAATTTAATTTATGCTAAGTGGTTCAATAATAAAATAACAATCATAATAATTATTGAACATTAATGCTAAAAAGAAAACTCATATGATAATCATGATAACATATAAATCATGCCTTCATATGAAAGGTAAATATTATTTCATAATTTTAAATATATATATGTGAATAACCAAATGAATATCCAAGAACAATAATTGGATTTTATTTATCACATGTAAAAATACAATCAATAATTCATATGAGAAAACTATAAAAGTAAATCATAATTTATATTTTTTTTAATCAAAATTAAATCCAATCAAATAATCAAAAATATAATCATGATTAAATTCAATCATAATTATAATCATATTTATCAATTTTATAATTAAGAATATAAATTAAAATATCTCAATTTCATAATGGTAAATCTGTAAATATTTGACCGGATATAAATAGAAAATATGTGATTTTTGAAAGGCAGAACTGTAATTTGTCAGAAATAGACCTGAGGGTAAAACTGTAAATATGTTGACAAAACATAAATTGGAATTACGAAATTTGAAAAGGGTAGAACTGTAATTTTTGTAAAACTTTAGCCTCGAGGGCAAAATCATAAATATGCCAAAAACCCTTATCTTCCTACGTCGCCATTGCCTGCGCATGCGGCGCTGCCATCGCGGGGCTGCCACTGCTCGCGCGCGGTCGTCGCGACGCTGTCGCTACCTGCACGCGGCCGCCGCTTGGATGGGTTCTGTCCGTGTGCGGCCGACCGTCACATGGGCACTGTGATGCCCGCGTACGGCTATCGCATGCTGCGCTGCGGCACGCACACTGCCCGGCGCAGCTTTCCCATCATCAGATTCAGATTCGCAACAAGATCGATCATCGGAGAAAAAGGGATCAATGTAAATAAAATAATAGATGTAAGATATTTGATCTTAAGAATCTAGGCTGTGATGATTTAATTATGAACCTTTTGATGTCATCTGAAAAGAGATGTCAATTTATAGATAGTTTAGGAAAAAGAGTTATGAGAAAACTTTAATCCCTCAACTATAATTTCTGTCAGATGTCAACTTTTTGTTGTTGTATTTAGTCCTTAGAGGGGTCCTGTCTATATATAGGCGAGAGCAAAGGGTCTATATATTGGTCAAAATATTTCATTAAAATCTAATTAATTATATTATATATATCTTATCTAATTATAAAAGACCACAAAATCTAGCAAAAAAACACCAACCAAAACAACTATTCACTCTTCCTTGGTTTAGAGTCATAATAGGGTTTCTATCCTAAAAAAAGAAATATATGATGACAATATTTGGTGCAAGTGATCCTTAATATATTGCACCTTTTCTTTTTCGTTCTTTGAAAGTGTTTTCTATTTGTATTTACGGTATCTTACGTTTTATCCTCTCCGATCCAAGAGACTTACGATGTAAGTATATTTAATATTTTTAATTTTTTATGAAGTTATATTTACTTAAAAATCGTTAAAAAGACATGTATGTTGAATGACTTGGCCTTTATAGATTTTTTTGTGTTTACCTTGTAGTGTATTCTAAATAAGAAAAAAAACTCAATATATTTTAAAAAAGACATTATAAAGGCTAAATCATACTTATCATCATTTATTGATATATGAACTATAATGAAAATAAGTGTAGACTCATGAAATGTAATTGTTTAGATGTTATGCAGAGTCATGAACTGATTATCATGAAAATAAAATTTTTTATAGTATTTCTATGTTTGCGTTACAGTGTTTTATAAAAATGAATCAAAACACTGTTGATGCTTCATAAAAACACTGTAAAGATATACTTAAATCATATTGTTGGAATCTAAGATGCAAATGATATCCTAGTGCAATTATATATATGTTAGGGAGTGTAAATGTTAAAAGAATTATGGAAAGGTTGTCAATACATTATTTCTATATGGTCTTTATAATGTTTTAGAAATGCCAATGAAGACACTGTAAGTACTTCATAAAAATATTGTAATGAAATATTTTTATTATTTTTAATACATGATGCAAATGATATCTTAGTACAGTTGTGTATATAAAAAATGGTGTAATGAATGTAAGAATTATTAAAATATTATATATACAGTGTTTTTATAATTTTCTTTATGGTGTCTTAGAAATGCGAATAAAAATACTATAAATACTTTATAAAAACATGTTAATGAAATATTTTTATTATTTTTTATCCATGATTATTTGATGAAAGAAGTTATGATGTGATGTTGTTTCATCTTTAAGCTATTTTAGTGATTCAAAGTTAGATTAAAGTTTTTTAAAAAATGGGTTAAAGTACGAATGAATATTTTAATAATCCTTCAAAATTTTACATTATTGTCCTTAACTTTTTCTATGTTTAAATAAAATTACATAAATATGATTGGTCTGAGCTTAGGGTGAATGGTTGGGAAAATACAATCCTTTTTAGGTTTTCCTAATCAATCACCTCTCGAGAAAATATATTATAAAAACATTGTAACAAAACAATATTTTATTAGTGTTTCTGAATCCATGATTTAAATGATTTAGTATAATTGTGTATATGAAATGGAATGTAATGAATATAAGAATTACTAAAATATTATATATATAGTATATTTATGTTATCTCTATTGAATCTCATATTTTGATGATGAAACCAATTGATAGTGTTTATGATTTGATTTGCATTTTGAGTAACGTAAGAAGCTTCGATCAGGGAGAGACAATTGAAGCAGAAAGAATCATGTTGGGTCAGAGAAAAACATGTTAAAAGATTGGACGTCGAACCGAAGGATCGGTCGACATATCGACAGAAGGTTTTGGTCCATGGATTCGGGCATCGGGCCAAGAAGAGCAAAAATTACGCCAAGGAAATCAGAGTTGCGAAGGTCAACTGACCGATTGGGCAATAGGCCACAAGAGAGGATGATACGCCGAAGAATCGGACGAAGCGTCGATAAACCAATGACATGCCAGACAACATTTGATTCAAGCTTTATAATAATTGTCTAGATCGAAGTAGGTTTTAAGTATGCAGGATTAACTATGATAGCGATCAAGGCATAAAGCAAAATGAAGTCCCGGAGTCAAAAATGAGATTTTGTTGGGAGTTCGAGAGTTTATCGAAAGTCCGGACGTTCGTCGAAAGTTCTGCCTGAATTGACCGAGAAGTCCAGGAGCTTACTAAAGAACCTCATCAGAACTCGCCAAGAAGATTGTTGTGAAGTCCAGGAGCTTGTCGAGAGTCCATTGGAATATTACCGACAGATCGTCATAAGTTCGCCGGAAGATCGTGGGAAGCTCGCTCGAAGAAACCTAGACTTACAGACTTATTTAGCTTAGTAAATATCTTAAAATTCATAGTTAGCATATAATTGGGTTAGAATTGGGCCAACTCAATTAGGGGCCAATTGGGCTAAGTTTGGGTTGTGTTGGGCCAAGTGAAATGCCCAAACAATGACCCAACAGGTGGCATCGTTGGTGGCACAATCTTTGAGATTGTGTCAAGTAGTGGTACCGCCAGATTGGGCGGTGGTACCGCCCAATGGCAATGTTAGGCGGTGGTACCGCCAGTCTGGGCGGTGGTACCACCCAAACACAGTCTTCTAGGCGATAGTACCGCCTAGTGTTAGTGCTACAAGCGGAGGTACTGCCCAGCACAAGCGGTGGTACCGCTAAGATCTCAAAAATCGGGGATGAGACTCTTTTAGGCTCCAACTTTAAATCCACTTGAGGCCTATAAATACCCCTCTCATCCCTAATTAACAAACACAAGAATTGAGAGCTAAAAGAAAAGAAAACACTATTGTAATCTTATGAGAACTGTTAGGATCGGGGTGGGCACTAAGAGGGGGGGTGAATTAGTGCAGCGATAAAAATTACGTCTTCAAAAACTTCATTGCGATAAAATCGGTTTCATAAAGATGTTAACTTGAAATTGTACGGAAACGTAGTGAAGAAGGAATTTAGTTTGCAGTAACGTAAATTGCAAGAAGTAAACGTAAACTAGATTTTAGAGTGGTTCGGTCATCGTGGCCTACATCCACTTCGCCGATTCCTCCTCCGTCGAGGCCACCGGCATCCACTATCGATCTTCCTTTAATAGGCGAAGATCAGCCTCCTTCTTACACCCCTCTTCTCCTTTTCATAGGTTTAGAAGTCAACCTTTATAAGCACTCACTCCTCTCTTCAAACTTTTCTAACACTTAGACTAGAGGAGGATTCTCACAAGAGATTTCTATAGCATTTTTCCACTTTTAAACTCTTTGTGCTTGTGTAAGTTAACCAGGGATGAGAGGGGTATTTATAGGCTTCAAGTTGATTCAAACTTGGAGCCTAAAAACATCTTATCTCGGGTTTCCTAGGTATGGGCGGTACCACCGCTAGTGTCAGTCTGACACTGACACTGCGCTAGGCGGTACCACTGCCTGGGAGGAACCCAAACTGGTGGTACCACCGCTTGACACCCTGCTAGGGGCGGTACAACTGCCCAGACTGGCGGTACCATTGCCTGACTCAGTCTTGAAGACTGTGCCACTTCTTGGGGCACTATTTGGGTCTCTCATTGGGTCCAACATAGTCCTTACATGGGCTCAACTGGCCCCTAATTGGGTTGGCCCAAATCTAAACCTAATTACGTACTAATTATGAAATCTAAGGCATATTCTAAGCTAAACAAGTCTGTGAGTCTAATTTCTTCCAGCAAGCTTCCGGCAAACTTCCGACGATCTCTCGGCAATGTTCCAATAGACTTTCGGCAAGCTCTTGGACTTCACGATGATCTTCTTGGCGAGTTCCAACAAGCTTCTTTGGTAAGCTCTTGGACTTCTCGGCAGAACTTCCGACGAACGTTTGGACTTTCGACGAACTCTCAAACTCCTAACGAAATCGCGTTCTTGACTCCAGGACTTCATTTTGCTTTATGCCTTGCTATTGTAGTTAATCCTGCACATGTAAAAACACACTTCGATCTAGACAATTTATACTAAGCATTAATCATGTTGTCCGACATGTCATTGGTCCCTCAACGCTTCATCCGATTCTTTGGCGCATTGTCCTCTCTTGTGGCCTATTGCCCAATCGGCCAGTTGACTCTGCAACTTTGATATCCTTGGCGCAATATGCACTCTTCTTGGCCCGATGCTCGAATCCATGGCCCGAAGCCTTCTATCGATACGTCGACCGATCCACCGGCTCAACATCAAATCTTCTGACATATTTTCCTCCAACACAACATGATTCTTCCTGCTTTAATTGTCTCATCCTGATCGAAGCATCCTACGTCACTCAAAACGTAGATTAAAATATAAACACTTATCAATTGGTTTCATCATCAAAATCTGAGATTCAATAAGAACCCCTCTCAAAAGTCTTAAGTGTTTATGAAGTTTAAGAGAGAAGGTAGTGGGGTGTAAAGGTTGTCTCCTAAACCTGTGAAAAGGAGAAGAGGGGTGTAAAATGGTAGTTGGTCTTCGTCCATTGAAGGAAGACTGTTAGTGAATGTCGGTGGCCTTGACGGAAGGAGAATCGGCTGTGGATATATGTCATGATGGCTGAACCACTATAAAATCAGTTTGCTACCTTTTACTTTACTATTTACCTTTGCTACAAATCATTTTACTTGCTCACTGCTCTACTTCCTCACTACACGCTTATGAAAGTATTTTTAAGCTAACATCTTTTCGATCGGTTTTCAACGAATGAATAATTTCGAAATCGATATTTTTATCCACTGCACTAATCACCCCCCTCTTAGTGCCGACTCGTTCCTAACAATCTCTATATTGTTTTAAAAATACCAATGAAAATACCGTAAATACTTCAAAAAACATGTTAACGAAATATTTTTATCACTTTTTTCCAGTACATAATGGAAATGATATCTTATTACAATTATGTATATGGAGTGTAGTACAATGAATATAAGAATTACTGAAATATTACATATACAGTGTTTTTATGTTTTCTTTATAATGTTTTAGAAATACTAATGGAAACACTATAAACACTTCATAAAAATACATTAATAAAATATTTTTATTGCTTTTTCGAATCCATATTATTTAGTGAAAGGAATTAACAAATTTGAGATAATTTATAATGTGATATCCCTGTCTCATTTTTAAACTTTTTTAGAGATTCAAAGTTAGGTTAATGTTTCAAAAAAAAAAAAAGGGTCAAAGCATGAATTTATATTTTGAGAATCCTTTAGCTTTTCAGATTGTTATCCTTAGCTTTTTCAATGTTTTGAGTTTATCCCAATCGGTCACCCCTGAGAAAGCATTTTATAAAAACATTATAACAAAATAATTTTATCAGTGATGCAAATGATGTCCTTAAGTAATTTTATCACTTATTTTTTGCATATTTTCTCTCTATATGTGTCTTTATAGATATGATGTTCTTTCATATGACGTATGCTCTTTCATATGTGTCTAAGTAGACACAACTCAATGGTTAGCATGCACAAATGATAGAGACATTACTCATATTCGAGATGAAAACAGTTAAGTCCGAGCTAAGCCATTCAAATTTGACTTGAATAATCCATGTTTTTTAGATGAAAACGAAGATAGTGATGATATTGTTGAAACTAAATTGCCTAGGAATGCCTAGTGACAATAAAACATATTCATGAGGCTGATTTTGAGTGTTTGGGATCCTATGCTCTCATGCGTTCATTGACTATAAAAGTTTGAATCTATATTTGTTTTGGAAAGTAAATTTTTTTGATAAAAACATATATGAAAAATATATTTCATATATTAGGTTCGATACGAAGATGTGGAATTGTATTACCGGGGATTGTACTAGTGTCATAATATTTTTAATTAATTTTAAAACTTGAACGATTCTATTTCTCTCGAGGTCATCATATTTTATTATCGATTTTCTTTTTAATGGGTAATATCAACTACTTTTTTTACAACTTTCTTATTTTTAAGTCTAAGGAGATTATCTTCACACTCTGTTCTTCACTATATATCTTACCCTTACAACTTAGAATTTTAACTAACTAAAGAGGAGAATGTTCAAAGTATGCTCAAAATAAGAGTTTATAATATTTTTTATTTATGAATAGATGCTCCATCAAAAAGCCTGAGTGGGATAATTATAGGCTATAAAAAGGCTTCAAGAATGGAGCCAAAAATTTAAATCCATGAAATTTTAAGATACTGACAATACTATTATTGACATCGATAGTATTACCGCTACAACCATCAGCTTTGGAAGTACTATCATTGGCCTGGGCAGTACTACCACTACACTAGGTGGTACTATTAGAAAATCTGGGACGATATCACATGCACAGCGGAAGAACAAAAAATAAAATCTCAGAATTTTTCGCAGAAAAGAAGGTTTCATTGTCGTGCAAAGATTGGTGCGCAAAAACCTACGAAATCGAAAAAAAACTGCATATACAAGAAATATTTTATTACCTAGGGAGATCATATATCTTTGAATTCCTACAGATCTATAGAAGAGGATGAAGGAGGTGATAGTCATAGGTGCCCTACAAGTCAATCATGTGAGTGATGACACATGTGACATGACATACACTCTTTTTGCTTATTATTATTATAATATTTTCTCACTTTATATTGCTTGATGCATAAATATATTGTGATGTCCATGGATTTGTGTAATGAGAATTGGATCGTGATGAGACCACGATAATGAGATCGATTCTCTTCTAAACATAGAACCTAAATAATCCTAGTCATAAGTTACTCAAAAGGGATATTGAGATAACCGGACAGACTTGTGTGATGTATACCCATCCATATGATAGAGGAAGCTGGTCTCATAACTGCTTATGTGGGGACACAAGGGCTATAGTACAAGTGCTCATTGGAGAATGAGTTCACTGATTGATTTACACAGAATGTTAGATGATTAATGATATCTCATTGTCAGACAACGATTTTATCGTCCCAATGGTGTACCTAGTCCTTAGACTTAAGATACTTGTTGAATCTCAAGTCCAGGAGCTCGCCAAGAAGCTCGTCGGAACTCGCCAAGAAGATCGTCGTGAAGTCCAGGAGCTTGTTGGGAGTCCACTGGAACATTGCTAGGAGTTCGTCAAAAGTTCGCCGGAAGATCGCTGGAAGCTCGCCGGAAGAGCAATTGACGTACTGGAACTAAAATGCTTAGAATATGTCTTAGGAATCGTAGTTAGCACATAATTTGAGTTAGGATTTGGAGGTAATCCCATTAACTCTGTTAGGGGCCAACTGGGCCCAAAGTTGGGCTGGATTCAAGGCCCAACTAGAATGCTGAAATCCTGGCCGGCGGTGGCACCACCCAGGGGACTCAGTCTCCTAGGTGGTCTGGGCGGTGGTACCACCCAGACTGGGCGATGGTACCACCGACAGTAAATGCTGCCAGCGGTGGTACTGCCCAGCACAGGCGGTGGTACCACTTGTACCTAGGAAACCCGGGATGAGATGTTTTTAGGCTCCAAGTTTAAATCAACTTGAAGCGTATAAATACCCCTATCATCCCTGGTTAACATACATAAGCATAGAGAGATTAAAAGTGAGAAAACGCTATTGCAATAATAAGTGAATCCCCCCCTCTAGCTTAAACTTAGATTTCTGTTTAGAGAGGAGTATGTGTGCTTGTAAGGGTTATCTCCTAAACCCGATAAAAGGATAAGAGGGGTGTAAAAGGTTGTTGGTCTTCGCCTATTGAAGGAAGACTGATAGTGGATGCCGGTGGCCTCGACGAAAGAGGAATCAGTGGAGTGGATGTAGGTCACGACGACCGAACCACTATAAATTGGCATGTTCTCTGGTTTGCATTTTCTTTGTGCAATTTACCTTACTGCAAACCTTCTTATCTACTTATTACATTCTTGTAAATGTTTTAAGGTTTAATATCTTTTCGAGATCGATTTTATCGTACAAAAAGATTTAATGAAGTTAATATTTTTACCGCTGCACTAATTCACCCCCTCTTTTAGTGCCGACTCTTGATCCTAATAATACCAAGAATGTCTTATGTAAGTACTCCACTCTTTGATTCCAGACTTATAGATTTGGAAATTTCAAATCTTAGCACAATTGGTCATCGGGAGTAGCAGCTAACCTTACGAGGCTTATTAAGTGTCGATAGAGGATCATCCGCTCTCGGTATCATGAGAGAAATATCCCATATATTCTTACTCAGACAAATCCTTAGCCAAGGTCATTCGGATTGAGAGAGAAATAGTTCTTCGGGAGAATCCAATTAAAGCGAGACTCGTGGAGAAACTGTATAAGCTTGATAGCACTATGCCTAGTATATGGTCTCTAGGATATTGTATAGATAAGGGACTATAGATATACGGTAACTAAGGACAAATAGGTCCAAAGGATTGGATTGCCCTATATCATCTAGGAATTGTGGCATAGTGGCCTAGTACGCTCATAGTTAATGAGTGGAGTGAATTATTATAGAGATAATAATTCATTAAGCCAGAAGGAGTTCTAACAAGTATAACTCATGGCCAGCTCAATATTGGGCCTAGAGAGTCATACATATATGGTAAGTGTGTTAGGATCAAGTCGGCACTAAGAGGGAGGGTGAATTAGTGCTTTCGTTAAAATCACCGATTTGAAAAACTTTTGTTCGATGAAAAACTGTATCGGAAAGATGTTAACTTGAAAGCGTATAGAAGCATAGTGAATAAGTAAGTAAAGTAGTTTGCAATGAAAGTAAAGAGCTTAAAGTAAATGCAAATTGAGTTTTATAGTGGTTCGGTCATCGTGACCTACATCCACTCCTGATTCCTCTTCCGTCGAGGCTATCGGCATCCACTAACGGTCTTCCTTCAATGAGCGAAGACCAACTACCCTTACAACTCTATTCTCTTTTGGATAGGCTCAAGAGAGAACATTTATAAGTTTTACACCTCTCTTAGAATGAACTCTAAACTCTAAGAGGTGGAGGGGAACACTTAACACTTTTCAAGCTTTTTTAATTCTTTTCGTCAAGGATTCTTTCCCCTTTTATACCCAATTCTTGTTGCTTTATGCAGAAATAGTTGGGGTATTTATCCTAAATGACTTCGAAATTGGAGCAAAAAAAGGTCTCATCCCTGGTTTCCCGGGTCCTGGCGGTACCACCGCTTGTGATGGGTGGTACTACCGCTTGCAGTATTGACACTGAGAGGTACTACCACCCAGTCTAGCGGTACCACTGCTTGGGAGACTATGTTTGAGAGATACCACCGTCCAGTTTGGCGATACTATTGCCTGACACAGTCTTGGAGATTGTCTCATGGATTGAGCCACTAGCGGTGCCACTGCTTGACCCAACTTTTAGGTCACTGAATGAGCCTTTCTCTTAGCCCAAAACAACCCCACTTTGAACCCAATTGGCTCCTAATTGAGTTAACCTAATTATATTCTAAATTAACTCAATTAGACCTAAATTAACTCGATCTAGACAAATTATTATAAGCATGAATCATATGTTGTCTGGCATGTAGTGGTTTTTCTGGTGCTTCGTCTATCCTTCGGCACATCATCATCCCCTTCGGCGTATTGCCCAATCAGCATGTTGTCTTCTCACAACATCCGATCTCCTTGGCGTAATGTCTGATCTTCTTAGCCTAATGCCCAAATTCACAGACCGATGCTTTCTATCGACACGTCGATTAATCCTCCGGCCCGACGTCCAATCTCCTGACATGTTCAACTCCGGCCCAATATCTGATTCCTCCTACTTCAATCAATTTGCCTCTCCTAATCGAAGCTAGTCTTACGTCACTCAAAACATAGATTAGATTATAACATTATCAATTGGTTTCATCATCAAAATCCGAGATTTAATAATCACCCCCTTTTTGATGATGATAACCAATTGATGATGGAGTTAACTTTAACTTCTCCTATCAATATACTATATTGATAAAACCTTTAAATTTAAAAAATCATGCAATGTTTCAAAATATAAAAATACATCATACCACACTTGATTCAAATCATCATCATTACTTCTCCCATTTTGTCATCAACAAAAAGGAGAAGTGCATCTAGCAAGTTTTACAACATATAAGCTAGCAACAATTTTAAGTTATGCAAGTTTGTAGATTTAGCTTTGTTTTTGAGATATGCAAGTTTGCAAATTTTGCTTCTTGAGATAGGCAAGATAATACTTTTGCTTATCTTGAGATTGCAAGCTAGCAATTCTTAGTGATGTTCAAGATAGCAAGTTCTTTCTTCTCTTTTGAGAAGTGCAAGCTAACAAGTTCTTTGCTTCCCTTTGAAATGTACAAGCTAGCAATTTTTCTCCCCTTTTGTCATTATCAAAAAGAAGGGAAGAATAGAATGTTGTAATTCTTTTCCCTTTACGTCAATTTCTAAATCATGACAAGGATAAAGTATCAATCTTATTTCAATATGGCATATTGAAATAAGGTATCATTTCAGAAAATGATAGTTATTGACTTTCACATCATTTCATCAAAAAATCATAAGCATTGCATGCATCATTCCAAATCATAAATATTTCTAATCATGATGGTATTAAAATGTCAAATTACATTACATCCTACAATGCATGATCATAACTTCTCATTTGTATACATCAACATAATATCATGAGTATTTCATGCATAATTTCATATCATCACATGAAGAATATCAAGAAAAATTAATTGGGTGGTGAGATATATACTTCATGAATACAAGGGAGTTATGAACCAAATTTCAAATTGTGAATATCGAAAAATCAAGAGAAAAATTATGATTCTTTTTGGATGAGTCAAATAGTGAAAAGAACCATGGAAGTTCAAAAACAAGATCTTGATTCATAGGAAGATCTCAAGTATCAAATATCGAGAAATCAAGATCATGATTTGGATAAAAATAAATAAATCTCAATCCATAAAATTTTCTCAATTTGGTGATGAGGTATACAATTAATGAATAAAAAGGAATTATATATAATAAAACTTAAGTCATAAACTTTAAAACCTCAAGTGACATATCATGGTTAATTTGGATAAATGTCCTCTTTAGTAAATAACAACAGAATTGTACGAGAACAAATAATAAATGAATTCAATTCTTGCATAAGAATTCTCAAGATTCATAAAGAAAATCTCCTCTTAATAAAATACCAAGAGGAATCGTAAGAGGACAATTAATGAAAAATCTTGATTCATAATAAATCTCAATTTATAAATATCAAGTGAAAGTATCAAGATTCATTTAGATGAATATCTTCTTTAGCGAAAGAAAAAAAATCTTGATTCATAGAAAACTTTTAAGTTGTAATCAAAAGAACAATTTAGATAATTTTTCTCTTTAGCAAATGGCAAAAAGATACATAAGAGATCAAATGAGAGATCTTGATTCATATAAGGAAAATCCCAAGTTATAATTTCGAGAAATCAAGATCATGAAATAGAGAAAATTTATTCAAATTCATAATCATCAAAATTACTTTCATAATTTAAGAGATTCAAAATATAAATAGATTCATCGCTAAGGATCTCTAAGACAAAAACTCGATAAGATAGAGATTGAGAAATTTTTAGGAAAAATGCTTTTTTCTTTTTAGTTATTTCAATTTATGTGATTTATTTTATACAAGCATGTCTTTGAATAACATTTATGTTTTATGCCAAATAAAAATATGCATCATCATTTAAAACCAAAAGAGCAAATTTCATGATAGAAATCATCAAGATCAATAAACCATAAATCATAAAAGTCATTATTACTTCAAATCATCATACATAATTAAAACATTAAATTGTCAAGCATGATTTCATTAAACATAAAGCATTTTCGATCAAAATTATTTTGGTTTTTTTTTATAGTAATACATTTTCAATAAAAAAGATTAAGTGAATCTAACTCTTCAAGCTTAGTCTTCCATACAAAAGTCATGTATCATCATTTATAATTGTAAAGCAATATGAAAATCATCAAGATATACATTATTCCTTCTTATAACATACATAGAATTAATCTTATTAGGTGTACAAGCATTAGATTTAAATCTAACATTTTATTCCTTTATTATAAAACATGCAATTTTCATAATCAATTTTTTTTATTATATATATAATTTTTTTAAACTAATTTAAAAATAACTTATGAAATGCATCAAGTTAATTCAAAATAAGGTAAATACATTTCGGGTGAGTTATATACCTCATTGTGAAAGGCTATCTCGTCTTTGTTGGTTTGCTCCTTATCTTTGGATGCACTCGATTCGTTCTTTGGCAACTTCTTCTTCAGTTTTATGTACTCATCTTTGGGTGACCCGGCTTCTTGTATTCATAGCAAGTAGTCATGTTCTTTTTAAATTTATTTTTATTCTTTGATTCTTGTTTTATGAACTTTTTAAGTTTTATTATTAAGAGTTCAAAGTCATCATCAGTTGAGCTTTTGCTCGAGTAGTCTTCTTGAGTTTTAAGTGTCAAATCCTTCCTATTCTTTGGAAGGTTGTTCTCATGTTCATTAAGTTTATCATGTGTCTTATACATCATTTCATAGGCCATCAAAGACCCAATAAATTCTTCAATCGGAAATTGGTTCAAGTTCTTTGATTCTTGAATAGCCGTTACTTTAGGATTCCAATTTTTAGAAAGTGATCTTAGTATTTTGTTAACAAGTTTAAGGTTAGAAAAAATTTTATCAAGTGCTTTTAAACTATTGATGACATTCGTAAAATGGGTGTACATGTCAATAATAGTTTCGCTTGGCTTCATTCGAAATAATTCAAAATCATGCATCAAATGATTAATTTTTAAATATTTAGCTCTACTAATGCCTTCGTGTGTGTGTGATTTCAAGAGTATGTTAAATCTCATAAGCCATTTCATAAATAGAAACTTAATTGAATTCATTTTTATCCAAAGCACAAAACAAAGTATTCATAGCTTTTGCATTCAAAGAGAAAGTCTTCTTCTCCAAATCATTACATTCGTTTATTAGAAGAGAAGTCTTTTGAAAATCACTTTCAATGATATTCCATAAATTGAGGTTCAATGAAAGCAAGAAAAATCTCATCCAAGTTTTTCAATAAGTGTAGTCCGTCCCATTGAACATAGAAGGACGAATGATAGAGTGACACTCTTGAAAGCCGAAAAGAGTCATTTCTTTTAGGTGTTAAACCAAATGAGAAAAAAATATGGCTTTGATACCAAATGTTAGGATCGAGTCGACACTAAGAGGGGGGGTTAATTAATGCTTTCGTTAAAATCACCGGTTTGAAAAACTTTCATTCGATGAAAAATCATATCGGAAAGATATTAACTTGAAAGCATACGGAAGCATAGTGAATAAGTAAGTAAAGCAGTTTACAATGAAAGTAAAAAACTTAAAGTAAATGCAAACCAAGTTTTATAGTGGTTCAGTCATCGTGACTTACATCTACTCTCAATTCCTCTTCCGTCGAGGCCACCGATATCCATTAATGGTCTTCCTTCAATGGGCGAAGGCCAACTACCCTTACAACTTTATTCATGCTTGGACCAGTGGTACCACCGCCTGACCCAACTTTTGGGTCACTAAATGGGCCTTTCTCTTAGCCCAAAATAGCGCTACTTTAGGCCTAGTTGGCCCATAATTCAATTGGCCTAATTACATTCTAAACCAACTCAATTAGACCTAAACTAACTCGATCTAGATAAATGATTATAAGCATGAATCATATGTTGTCCGGCATGTCATTGGTTCTTCTAGCACTTCGTCCAATCCTTCGGAGCATCATCCTCTCCTTCGGCGTATTACCCAATCAGCATATTGTCTTCTTGCAACATCCAATCTCCTTGGCACAATGTCTGATCTTCTTGGCCCGATACCTAAATTCACGAACCGAAGCCTTCTGTCGACACGTCGATTGAGCCTTTGGCCCGACATCCAATCTCCTGACATGTTCAAGTCCGACCCAGCATCTAATTCCTCTTGCTTCAATCAATTTTCCTCTCCTGATTGAAGCTAGTTCTGCATCACTCAAAACACATATTAGATCATAACATTATCAACTGGTTTCATCATCAAAATCCGAGATTTAACAAGATGTTGCGATGAGTAGAGGTTCGGATATAAGATATCCGCCGGAGCCCATATCTTATTGGATATCCATTAAGCTCCTAAATTATAGGATCCTATATATGAAATCCAATAAGAGCTAATAAGAGATTATTGGGTAGAGACCCACTAATCTAAGAGGCTTGGGTAATTGGATAGAGATCTAATACCCAATAGGGCAGGATCAATTAGGGTTAAGTTGATAGGGGACCTTTATAAATAAGAGGGAACCAAAGGGCCATATTGTCACGGACAAACTTCTAAACAGGATATTTGATGTAATGCTTATGTATGTCCGTGTCTTTTGGTATGTTCATGCTTTGCACAGCATATGGAGGGATGGCTGAAGGCTTAATAGTCCCATTTTAGTTGGGTTTGGTGGCCGCTTTAAGCTTGTAAATAAAAGTCGTGTCATTTGGACACTTGTGAGAGATATTCGGTCTGTAGTGGACCATTTTGATACTTTGTTGTGCAACCGTTCAGAGCTTGTAAAGTTTATTTGTAATTTGCATT
>LVTN01001116.1:0-16368 GCA_001649415.1 Musa itinerans
GAAAAAATTACGTCGGTTCTGAAAAACATTTCATTTTGATAAAAAAATTGGTTTTGACTCAAATCATTTGTTTCACTTTGAGTAAGTAGATAAGAGAAGGTTGGGCAGCTTGCAATGTAATAAAGTTGAAAGCAGTAAAGAGAAGATGCAGTAAGGAAAGAACACACCGGAATTTATAGTGGTTTGGTCGTTGTGACCTACATCCACTTTCGATTCCTCCTCCATCGAGGTCACCGGCATCCACTAATGGTCCTCCTTTAATAAATGAAGACCAACCACCTCTTTACAGCGCTTTCTTCTTTTCACGGGTTTAGGAGATAACCCTTACAAACCTCACTCCTCTTTCTTGGATGATTACAAAGCTAAGAAAGGGAGGAGGAGGACTCTTCTCACTATTACAACACTTTTAATACCCCAACACTTAAGATTTTTTCATACTTTTGATTGCACTTTGTTACCCTTTCATGCAGAAAAGGGTGGGGTATTTATAGGCCCCAATGGCTTCAGAATTGGAGCCAAAAAGTGTCACTTCTCAAGATTTTGGGGTACTAGCAATACCACCGCCTGACTCTTTGACACTGGGCAGTACCACCACCTAACAGGAAGTACCACCACTGGCAAGTAATAATTGTCGACGGTACCACTACCTAGAGCACCTTGTCACAAACGGTCGTCATGCACCCGCAACAACTTTGTTCAGCGAACCGTTCATCACTTTTGCATGATTATACCAAGATAGCAGCATATTTTGCCTTAGTTTTGTATGTTTTTGCTTGTAAAAATGCATGTTCGAATTTGTTGCAGCGTTGTAGTGCGATCGCTCACCGCGCCAAGCTGAACTGTTCAAAACAACTCCATTTTCGCGTGCCACAGCTTGTTTTCTACAAGCCGCATCTGCACCCGAAACATTGGCCATCTCAACACCCTAGAACCCCCCGGGTGGCACAGGGCTGGATGGGGCTTCGGTATATTGTCGGGCGTTGAAAAACTCTTCACAAGTTCGCATGTTAACTTGATAGGAACTTGCTTTCTCGCCCGGCACCCAGTGAGTAGTTGTTTGTGCACTTGCAATTATTCATTCTACCTTCTAAATGAGAGGATCAAGAGCACTAAGAGGGGGGGGTGAATTAGTGCAGCGGATTAAATCGTTGGTTTCCGAAAATCTTTCTCACGATAGAAACCGAACTTGGAAAGCTTAACTTGAATGTGTATTCGTAAAGAAGTGCAGCAAGATAATAAGTAAGTAAAGCAAGTAAGAAAGTTTACAGTAATAAAAAGCAACAATGAGATGCAAACAGAGATTACGCAGTTTTTAGAGTGGTTCGGTCAAATGACCTACATCCACTTGCGAGGCCTCTCTTCGATGAGGCTCCCACCTTCCACTAGCAAGTCTCTTGAAGAGGAAGGGTAAATACCCCTCTTACAACTTTCACAAACAGTTCACCCTCTTACAAATTTCCAAGAAGAAGGGAGGTGAACTTTAGCAAACTGAAAAACAAAGATTGCTAAGGCTTTTCCAAGACTTTTTTTCTCAATCACTTGCTGCTCAAAAGTTGTATTCTCAGCTGAGACTAGAGGGGTATTTATAGCCCTCAAGAGGATTCAAATTTTGGGCTCCAAAAATTTGAATCTTCTTAAGTTCCCGATGCTGGGAGGTGCCACCGCCCAGCCAGGCGGTGCCACCGCCCAGCGCTCGGGTGCTGGGAGGTGCAACCGCCCAGCCAGGAGGTGCCACCGCCCAGCTCTCGGCCTCTGGGCGGTGCCACCGCCTAGTGTAGGCGGTGCCACCGCCTACCCTAATTCAGCTCACTGGTTGGGCTCCAAAATTGGCCCAAACCAGTCCGAACTTGGGCCGAATTGGCCCCTACTTGGGTCATAGGATTAACACCTAATCCTAGCCCTAATTAACGTGCTAACTACAATTTTAAAGACATTTTCTAAGCTATTACAAAGTCCATAAGTCAAGACTTCTTCCGACGAGCTTTCGGCGAACTTCCGGCGGTCTTCCGATAAACTCTCGGAAACCATTCTGCGGACTCCCGGCAAGCTCGTAGACTTCACGATTTGATCTTGGCGAGTTCCGACGAGCTTCTTCGGCAAGCTCCGATCTTTCTCGGTGAGCTCCGCGAACTTCCAACGAACCTTCCGGCGAGCTTCCGAAAAACCCTTCGGCAAGCTCCCAACTCGTTCTCGGCTAGTTTCGGCAGCATTCCCGACGAACCTTCGGACTTCCGTCGAACTCTCGAACTCCCAACAAATCCTTCGTGCTTGACTCCGGCACTTTGTTTCGCTTTATGTCTTCATCATTATCGTAGTTAATCCTGCACACACAAGACAAAACTCTACTCCGATCTAGACAATTATTACAACGCGAATTGACATTCTGTTGCCCGGCACGTCATTGGTTGGCGCTTCGTCCGATTCTTCAGCGCATCGTCCTCTCTTATGGCTTGTTGCCCAATCGGCGGTTGACCTCCACAACCCCGATATCCTTGGCGCAATTCCGCTCTCCTTGGCCCGATGCCCGACGACCGAAGCCTTCTGCCATCCAATATCCTAACGTGATCTCCGGCGACAATGTCAATTCCTCCTGCGTCAATTGTCTAATCCTGATCAAGTAGACCTGCATCACTCACAATGCAATTAAACATCTAAACACAATCAATTAGTTTCATCATCAAAATCCGAGATTCAACAATCTCCCCCTTTTTGATGATGACAACTAATTGATGACTAACGGAGTTAACCTTAACTCCCCGGAGTTTAACCAAACTCCCCCTATCAATATGCCATTGATAGAACACTTGGATTATCCCAAATCCAAGCAACATTCATCACATATTATAAAAAAACATTTAAACCATCATGCAAATATATAAAATATTCAATTCAATGCATGAAGTCATCAATATACTTCTCCCCCTTTGTCATCAACAAAAAGGAGAAGTACAACTATTCTTTGTGTTTGTAATATAAGTTCAACTCATTGCATGAAAAACATAATATTAAGTTTTATCATCATGCAGTTTTGAAGCTAGAAAATTTAGCAAGTAATGCATTATGCTTAGGACATTCAAGCTATCAAGTTTTAGATATGCAAGTTTTACAGCATACAAGATAGCTCTTTTGGTAATGTTCAAGATAGCAAGTTCTACATCATGCAAGCTAGCAATATTGAGATGTTCAAGAAAGCAACTCTTGCTTCTTGAAATATGCAAATTTGTCAAGTTTTGCTAGATGTGCAAGTTAGCATTTTTGCCTCTTAAGATAGGCAAGATAGCACATTTGCTTCTTTTGAGATAGTAACTTTTTGCTTCTCTTTTAGACTACAAGCTAGTAATTTTTACGATATGTAAGTTTCACAATATATAAGCTAGCAAAAATTTCGAAAGCAAATGCAAGATAGCTTTCTTGTGTAAGCTCATAATTCTTGCTTCCTATTGCAATGTGCAAGTTGCAAGTTTTGCTTCTTGAGATAGGCAAGATAGCACTTTTGCAATTTTTGTTTCTTAAGATAGGCAAGCTTGTGATGTTCAAAATAACAAGCTCTTTCTTCTAGAAGTGTCACTTTAAGCTAGCAAATTGTTTGAAAAAGTGATCAAGTTTTGCAACATACAAGCTAGCAAAAATGCCAAACTAGCAAGAGATAATGTTTTACATGAGGCAAGCAAATAATTTGGCAAATGTTACATTTGCATCTTCTCTTTTGAGAAGTGCAATTTTTGCTTTCATCTTGAATTGTGCAAGCTAGTTAGTTTGCCTCTTTTCATGATGTCCACGCTAGAAATTCTTGCTCCCCCTTTGTCATTGTCAAAAAGAAGGGAAGACCCTTATATCAATTTTCATATTATGACAAGGGTATGTATCATTCTTATTTGTGCATCATTATATATTCAAATTAAAACATACACAATTTCAATAACCTTATTTTTCATGCACGATGCCGAAAAATAAATCAATCATCATTAATAAGCATATCATACATGATTGAAGTATTGAACATGATTCATATTTAAAATGTGTCTTATGTCATAAGTATGAATCAAGCATTTGTGAAATCCGAAATCATCCTCAAAGTCACATTCAATAAATTTATACATGACAAGCATAGATTTATTGAAAAGTCGATAAGATAGAGGATCGCATTTTGTTTTTATAACTTTCTATTCATGTGATTTGCTTCTTATAAGCATGCCTTTACCTTTAATAAAACAAGTGTCAACATTTAAGATGGAAGGGTAAATTTCAAACATGATTCCATGATAACATCCTTTTAATATCTTGATATTCATCATCAAGTATGATTTCAAAAAGTGTGTTCAAGAGAAATCATTGAGACCATATGCATGATACACTCATTTATTTTCAAAATATTCATCATGTTTATTTTCATGAGATTCACAAGATTGGTAAAATAAATTCATTAATCTCAATAGGATAGAAAATTCATTTCAATTTCATACAATTGATTTCATGTGAGGGTATTCAAGTCCTTTTTGAAAACATGTATCATCATTTAAAATCGAAACATAAGTTTCGTCATGAAGCCGTTAAGACCAAACACATCAAAAATGATATCACATCTATCATCAAAAGACTATCAAGAAATTCATACATAGATGTACATGCACTATGTCATCTTAATTCGTCATAAAAATGATTAAACCAAAAACATGTTAATCCAAAATGAGAGTATCAAATCAACATTTACTTCAAAAACTCATGCATGACATAAAATCATCAAAATACACATGTATGGATTAATCCTAAGCATTATCACATATCATATAACTATCATCCATAATGTTGCATACATCATTCAACATTTTAAAACATAACATGCATGAAACCTTAGCAATATACTTTTCATGATCAAGTTTTTAATTTTTCAAAGATGCTAAAAAGAAAAACATGATATACTTTTTGAAAAACAATTTCCTATTCCTACTATCTAAATTAAGCACTCATGAAAAACTTCAAGTAATTTCAAAATAATTCAAGAAGGTTGAGTTACTTACCTTGTAGTCGAAGCTTGTCAAAGCCCAATTCGCCGTTTCACCTTTGGAAGTTCTTGATTCATCCTTGGTTGCCTTCCTCTTCTTTGGCCTCTTCCTCCGTTCAAGTTCATTGTTAATTTTAGATTTTTGTTTAATAAACTTATTAAGATTTAGTGTTCGAAGTTCAAGTTCATCATTGTCCTCATCACTTGAGTCATCGCTCAAGTGGTATTCATTTGTCCGGAGTTCCAAATCCTTCCTATTCTTTGGAAGGTGGTTCAAGTGTTCATCATGAGCTTGACATGTCATTTCGTAGGTCATTAAAGACCCAATGAGTTCTTCAAGAGGGAATGTTTTAAGATCTTTGGCCTCTTGAATGGCCGTAACTTTTGGATCCCAAGTTTTAGGAAGAGATCTTAGGATTTTAGTTACTAGTTCAAAGTTAGTAAAATCTTTACCAAGAGCTTTGAGTCCATTGATGACATCCGTGAAACGGGTGTACATGTCGCCTATAGTCTCGCTTGGTTGCATTCGAAAAAGCTCAAAATCAGGCAATAAAATGTTAACTTTCGAGTCTTTGACTCTACTAGTTCCTTCGTGCATGATTTCAAGTGTTCGCCAAATATCAAAAGCCGTTTCGCACGTAGAAATCCGATTGAACTCATTTTTGTCCAAAGCACAAAATAAGGCATTCATAGCCTTTGCATTTAAAGCAAAAACCCTCTTTTCCGATTCATTCCATTCGCTCATCGGAAGAGAAGATTTTTGAAATCCGTTCTCGACAATAGACCAAAGCTCAAGGTCCATAGAAATAACGAAGATTCTCATGCGAGTCTTCCAATATGTGTAATCCGACCCATTAAACAAAGGTGGTCGTGCAATAGAATGGCCCTCTTGCATGCCGGAGTAAGCCATCTCTCTTGGGTATTAATCCAAATATGAGAGATAACCTCGCTCTGATACCAATTGAGAGGATCAAGAGCACTAAGAGGGGGGGGGGTGAATTAGTGCAGCGGATTAAAACGTCGGTTTAGACAATCTTTCTCACGATAAAAAAACCAAACTCGGAAAGCTTAACTTGAATGCGTATTCATGAAGATGTGCAGCAAAGGTAATAAAGTAAGTATGAAAGTTTGCAGTAAGATAAGCAGCAACAAATAGATGCAAACCAGAGAAGACGGTAGTTTATAGTGGTTCGGTCAATCGTGACCTACATCCACTCCTCCGATTCCTCTTCCGTCGAGGCCACCGGCATCCACTAATGATCTTCCTTTACTAGGCGAAGATCAACCTCCTTCTTACACCCCTCTTACAACCTCTTACAAGTGGGTCACCCTTTTACAAAGATTTCAATGAAAAGAAAGGAGGTGAACACTAAAGCTATTGAAAACAAGACTTTTCCTAAAGCTTCTCTCAACTTCTAACTTCTCAAAAGGTTGCTATCTCAGCTGAGATTTGAGGGGTCTTTATAGGCCTCAAGAGGATTCAAATTTAGGCTCCAAAAATTTGAATTCTCTTAGGTTCCCGATGCTGGAGGTGCCACCGCCCAGCCAGGAGGTGCCACCGCCCAGCTCTCAGCCTCTGGGCGGTGCCACCGCCTAGTGTAGGCGGTGCCACCGCCTACCCTAATTCAGCACACTGGTTGGGCTCCAAAATTGGCCCAAACCAGTCCGAACTTGGGCCAAATTAGCCCCTACTTGGGTCATAGGATTAACACCTAATCCTAGCCCTAATTAACGTGCTAACTACAATTTTAAAGACATTTTCTAAGCTATTACAAAGTCCATAAGTCAAGACTTCTTCCGACGAGCTTTCGGCGAACTTCCGGCGGTCTTCCGATAAACTCTCGGAAACCATTCTGCGGACTCCCGACAAGCTCGTAGACTTCACGATTTGATCTTGGCGAGTTCCGACGAGCTTCTTCGGCAAGCTCCGATCTTTCTCGGTGAGCTCCGTGAACTTCCGACGAACCTTTTGGCGAGCTTCCGAAAAACCCTTCGACAAGCTCCCTACTCATTCTCGGCTAGTTCCGACAGCATTCCCGACGAACCTTCGGACTTCCGTCGAACTCTAGAACTCCCAACGAATCCTTCGTGCTTGACTCCAGCACTTTGTTTCGCTTTATGTCTTCATCGTTATCGTAGTTAATCCTGCACACACAAGACAAAACTCTACTCCGATCTAGACAATTATTACAACGCGAATTGACATTCTGTTGCCCGGCACATCATTGGTTGGCGCTTCGTCCGATTCTTCAGCGCATCGTCCTCTCTTATGGCTTAACCCGACTCCGGTATCCTTGCTTTATGTTTTCTGGTTATCGTAGTTTACCCTGCACACTTATCTCAATAATATGGATTAGATCAATCAACTCATCAATTGATTATATCATCAAAATCCGAGATTCAACACTAAAGTCCTTGTTTTCCTCCTTCCTCTCTTTTCTCTTGTGCATATAAGGTGCTTGCTGAATTGCTTGTAAAGCTTCTCTCTTTGTGAGACGTCGGGACTTGTCCGTTGCTTGTTTTCAATCTAATAAACTTTCTATTTTACAGGTCCTTCGGGACCTGTATGAGGTTGCAACTAGGCCGACCCTTTGCGGACACATATGTCGTAAGGGCACCTCATGACTTAGGCAATCCCAACTAAGTCTGAGAAGTTGGCGCAAGGGTGCTTCGCGACTTAGGCAACCCAAGCTAAGTTCACATCTTGGCCACGAGGGTGCCTCATGACTCAGGCAATTGCAGCTAAGTCTATGACATTGTGGTATCAGAGTGGGCAAGCAATTCGAGCAAGTAGCGAAGGAACTTTGCAATTTCACTATGGCAAAGCGTCGTGGCAAATCAAGCAAGGTGGGGCAAGTTGGACCTTTGCCCCAAGCAGCCGCAAGTGGGCTGCAAGTGCATACTCGCTCTCATGCTATTGGAGCCGCTTAAGAGGAGCACGATAAGTGAGAAGTTGGCTACTCTTCGCGAGTGGAGGAGACGCAATCTAGAGCACCAACCGGGAACTAGTGCTATAAGGAGAGACTCACAACAGCGGAAATCCTTTTAGATGTTCTTAAAGTGAACTTGGAGGAACTCTACCATGGCCAACAAAGGTTTGTTGGGGCAAAGAGCTTGCAAGAAGAAGCTAAATCCTAGATCGACAAGGTTGAGGCCCCAGTCGACCGACTGTTAGATGACACAAAAGACTCCATGCAACATCTATAGGAAGTCATGGCAGAACTCACTTCCAGGGTGACCATGCTTATAAGGGCACCGAATGTGGGAGGAAGCAACACCCGTATTACACCGCCACAAAACTTGAGGGCACCTAAGCCACATTGTTATGGAGGTGCTCGAGATGCTAAAGAGCTCAAGAATTTCCTGTTTAACATGGAACAATACTTTTGAGTTATAAGGCTTGATTCTGAAGAAACTAAAGTTTCTATAGTAACCATGTATCTGAACGGAGATGCAAAACTTTGGTGGTGAACCTATTGGGAGGAGATCCAACAAGGTCAGTGTTGAGTGGATATATGGGAGGACTCAAAGCGAGAGTTGAGAACTCAGTTCCTACTAGAGAACACAGAGTTCGTCGCAAGAAGGAAGTTGAGACAACTCCACCAAAGTACTTCCATTCGAGACTATATGAAGTGATTTTCTGCACTAATACTGGACATACAAGACATGTCCGTAAAGGATAAGTTGTTCAGCTTCCTCGATGGTCTGAAGCCATGGGCTCAACAAGAACTGCATTGAAGGAATGTCACCGATGTGATCGGGGCAATTGCAGCCACAGAAAGGCTCACCGACTTTGTTTCCTTTGAAGACCTGGGAAAAAGGAAACAATCTTCAGGCAATCGCCCTCCAAAATATTCTCGAGGGAAGGAGCCCGAGGGTGAACAAAGGAAGAAGAGTTCCCATAAAGGGCCATGCTCAAAAGGCAAGGCCCCAAAACCTAGCAAATGCTTCTTGTGCAGAGGGCCGCACAAGGTGAGAGAGTGCCCACAGAAACAGGCACTCAATGCTTTAACAGCTTCTATCCATCCCCCTAGATCGAATAAGGGCAAGGTTGTTGCTCTTAGTTCGAGTAGTTCAGAATCTAACAACGACGATAAGGAGTCATAAGGACCCCAAATGGGAGCAATGCATTTATTGAATGCTATGCGGGGTCAAGTGGGGGAGAATATGAAGGCAAGGTCACAAAAAGTAGAAAGTAGTGAGCTGATGTACGTAGACATTAACCTCAATAGCCAAATGACCCGTGCTATGGTGGACACGGGCACTACCCATAACTTTATTGTCAATCGATAAGTAAAGCGACTTAGGCTGATCTTGGAGAAGAACCCAAGTCGAATTAAGGTGGTGAACTTGGAGGCCAAGTGAATCTCCAGGTTGGCAAAGGGAGTTCCCATCAAGATTGGAACGTGGAGCGAGAGCACGAACATGATGGCGGTGCCATTGGACGACTTCCAAGTGATTCTTGGAATGGAGTTTATGCACGTGGTGAAGTTGGTGCCAATGCCATTTCTAAACTCCCTATGTATGATGGGAGGTGATGACCCCTGTGTGGTTTCCATCTCTCAGAGAGGAATAAAGGGACCCCAATAGATATTGGCATTACAACTGAAGAAAGGGGTGCAAAAAGGTGAATTAACATTCGTGGCTACTATGAAGCTAGAGCCACTTGATGAGAAGGCCATTCATGAACCTACTGTGGTGGCGAACATTCTCCTCTTCACAGGTTTAGGAGTCAGCCTTGACAAACACTCACTCTCCTCTTCAAACTTTTCTAACACTTAGACTAGAGGAGGATTCTAGCAAGAGATTTCTACAGCGTTTTTCCCTATTTAAATTCTCTGTGCTTGTGTATGTTAACCAAGGATGAGAGAGGTATTTATAGGCTTCAAGTTGATTCAAACTTGGAGCCTAAAAACATCTCAACCTAGGTTTCCTAGGTTTGGGCGGTACCACCGCTCGTGCTGGGCGGTACCACCGCTAGTGTTAGTCTGACACTAACACTGCACTGGGCGGTACCACCACTTGGGAGGCTGTGCTGGGCCATACCACCACCCAGACTGGCAGTACCACCGCTTGTAGCCTCTCGGAGGTTGTGCCACGATGGTGTCACCTATTGGGGCACTGTTTACGCCTTTTCATTGGGCCCAACACAGTTCTTACATGGGCCCAACTGGCCCCTAATTGGGTTAGCCCAAATCCAAACCCAATTACGTACTAACTATGATTCCTAAGATATATTCTAAGATAAACAAGTCCGTAAGTCTAGTTTCTTCCGACGAGCTTCCAGCGATCTTTTGGCGAACTTCCGACGATCTCTCAGCAATGTTCCGATGGACTCCCGGCAAGCTCCTAGACTTCACGATGATCTTCTTGGTAAGTTCCAATGAGCTTCTTTAGCAAGCTCCGAGACTTCTCAACTGGTTCCTACAGAACTTACGACAAACATCCGAACTTCCGACGAACTCTCGAACTCTTGACTCCGGGACTTCATTTTGCTTTATGCCTTACTATCGTAGTTAATCCTACATATGTAAAAATATACTTCGATCTAGATAATTAATACTAAGCATTAATCATGTTGTCCGGCATGTCATTGGTCCCTCGACGCTTCATCCGATTCTTCGGCGCATCATCCTCTCTTGCGGCCTATTGCCCAATCGGCCAGTTGACTTCGCAACTCCAATATCCTTAGCACAATATCCACTCTTCTTGGCCCGATACCCAAATCCATGGCCCGAAGCCTTCTGTCGATACATCGACCGATCCTCCGGCTCGACGTCTAATCTTCTGACATGTTTTCCTCCGGCATAACATGATTCTTCCTGCTTTAATTGTCTCACTCTGATCGAAGCATCCTATGTCACTCAAAACACAGATTAAAACATAAACACTTATCAATTGGTTTCATCATCAAAATCTGAGATTCAACAATCTCCTCCTTTTTTATGATGACAACCAATTGATGACGGAATTAATCTTAACTCTCGGAGTTTAAACAAACTCCCCCTATTAATATGTCATATTTGAGTTGAACTCTTGGATTCAAAAATCCAAGCAACATGTCATGATAAAATCATGCATAACATCAACATACTTCTCCCCCTTTGTCATCAACAAAAAGGAGAACTTCAATTCTCATGTGTTTAGAAATACAAGTGCAAATCGTTGCATAATAAACATCAAGTTTTATCATCATGCAAGCTAGAAAATTCATATCATTTAAGAGCATGCAAGCTAGTAAGTTTTCAAAAACAAATGCAAGATAGCATTCTTGTTGAAGTGTGCAAACTAGCAATTCTTGCTTCCTTTTGCAATGTACAAGTTGCAAGTTTTGCTGCTTGAGATAGGTAAGATAGCATGCTCTTTCTGAGAAGTGCCATTTTTGCTTCCTTTGCAAAGTGCAAGCTAGCAAAATTTTACATTATTTTATAACATACGAGCTAGCAATTTGACATATGTTACTTCTCTTTGAAGTATGAAGGCTAGCAAGTTTTTCTATCTTCTTGACTTGTGCAAGCTAGCTATCTCCCCCTTTGTCATTGTCAAAAAGAATGGAAGAATACAATTTTGTATCTCTTTTTCCCTCTACAACAATTTTCAAATCATGACAAAGGATGAATAAAAAAGATGACAAATCAAGTTATGAATGTCAAAACAATTTTTTATCATGAATATTTTATCATTTCATGCATTATGGAGGTAAGGAGAACAGTTACATGCATAATATCAAATCATCATTCATAATTACATCAATGTTTCAATCATTATTTTAATATGTCTATGCATCATTATAGTTTCAATTCAAAACATGCACAACTTTATATATCATTCTTACTCTATGCATAATACTAAAAATAAATCAATCATCATATAAAACATGATACTCATAAGCTAGCAAATTTTATATCATTTCATATCATCAAAACACTATCATGAGTATATCATACATTCATATCATCACATGAAGAATATCAAGAAGAATTAGGTGCTGAGATATACTTCAAGAATACAATGAATTATACAAAGCCAAAAAATCATATCATGAGATCATGTGAATACCAAAAGACATGATTCATTTTGACAAATCTCTTTTTAAATAATTAAACGAAAGTCTTAGGAGATCAAATAATAAAATATATTCAAATAAAATTTTAAGTCATGAATTTTGAAAAAGATATTCTCTTTAGTAAATCGTAAAAGGAAATGTAGGAGAAAAAGATTTCAATTCATGCATAAGAAATCTTGTGATTCACATAGAAAATCTCCTCTTTAGTAAAATAGCAAGAAAAATCATAGGAGTACAAAGAAGAGATCTTGATTAAAAAAAAATCTCATATAATTCCAAGAAATCAAGATCATGATTTTGATAAAACTCATTCAAATTCAAATTATCAAAATCATCAAAATCTCAACATTACTTTCAAGAGATTCAAAATGGCATAGATAATTTTATTGATCTCTTAATGAAAAATCGATAAGGTAGGGATTTGAGAAGTTTTCAAGAAAAATGCTTTCCTCTTTTTGTTTCAACTTATTGATTGATTTTATACATGTATGTTCTTTTCTTTTATGTCAAATCCATATATCATTCATTAACACCAAAAAAGAACTTTAAAAAGATCACAAAAATTATCATACATAAGTTCGAAATATAAACTCGTTAAGCATGCTTTCAAATCATCATTACATTTTTATTAAGACATCAAGCATGGTTTCGTTGAACATAATGTTGAATGATTCTTAAAGATATCTAAACTTCTTTAGTTTCAATTTGTGTGATTGACTCGATATTAGCATGCACAAATATTTCGTATGAAAATCATACATTATAGTTTAAAATCGAAAGAGCAAATATCATCATGGAAATCATCAAGATCAATAAACAATAAATTACCCAAAACTTATCATTACTTCAAATTATCATGCATAATTTTGAAAAAATAAATTTATTAGGCATAATATCATCAAACATGATTTCATAAGGCATTTTTAATCAAAATCATTTTGTTTATCATAAACATGTAATTTTCATGATTCATGATTATTTTCAAAATTACTAGAAAGATAAGCATGATTCCTAATTTTTTATATTTTTATTATTAAACATGCAATTTTTAATTTACCACCCCCTGAATAAGTTATGTATTTCCTTTTGTTGAAAAAAGGGGGTAGAGAACTAAAAAGTACCATGATGAGTTGTACTCTTTGATACATTATACTTCTTATGACACACCCTTTGATGTCATACATTTCATGATGATGGCTTAATGCATGCATCACTCTAAAAATTAGACTTGATAAATCTTTTGAATGGATAAATTCCTTGATACATTCTTCAAATTTCTCAGTTTTCTTTTTATTCAAGAACGCTTTTTCTTCTCATGATATTTACACTAGAAAAGATTCGACTTTTGGTATTTATAACTTGATGTATTATTTCTCATATGATGATCATTTATAGAGTTAGGGATGTTAAATTGTCTAAATGCATGAATTTGTTGTATATCTTTTTCGAACTATCTTTCTCTTAATGTATTTCATGAATGGAGCTTTTATGAATTTATTTTGTTTTTATCTTCCTTGGTATCAAGTCCTTGCTCCATCACGTAATGATGTTTGTTACACTTAGTCCCTTCACCCATTGAATTCATTGTCAAATGCATCTTTCACGGATTTCACTCTTATGAATTCTTAATAAGAAAATGATTCGATTTATGAAGTTTTATTCATGGATTTCTTTTTATCCTTTCCCATGAATCCTTCCTTACTCTTCTCATGAAGGAAGAATGTTTATAAATTTTTAGTGTGTATTAATCACTTGCAAGAATGGCAATTTGATTTAGTGTCTAATGGATTTGATTGATACACATAATCCCTTCTCTTTGTTAAAAATTTTGAAGCGTGATTTAATGAAACTTATTTATTGTTTTGAATTTAACTTGGTTCAAATCCTTTCATGAATTTGGGTCTTCATGGATTCTTTCCTTACCCTTCTCCCTCTTCATATTCTTATGACAAAGGAAGAAAGAAACTTGCATAACTAAAGAAGAACCAAAAAGCCCTTGAGTAAGAATGTTAGCTTATCCAAAGAGAAATTATCATGCAAAGTTTTCCTTACCTTCATTTATTGCTTGGATACATTGGTGTGAAACTTGCTTGAACTTTTACCACACTTATATTGTTAAATTGTTCTCCTTTTTGTTAATGACAAAGGGGGAGAAATTGGTAAATTGATGACAAAATGAATGTCTTAGATAAGTGCATAAAATATATTTTGAATGCTTGAAATATGAGCAAATATATTTGGAATTGTCAAATACATTGCACATACTTGAAACATATCAAAATATATTACATATGAATATTTGAAATATTTATCACAGTTACCACAAAATGCATGCATCATATGTATTGTAGATACTTGAAATGTTTCATGAATGTTTGATAAATGTCTATCATAACGATAAGTTATCATGAGCTTAACTTGCTATTTACAATTGATACCATGCCTCAAAATGATGAATTGTCATCTAGCTAAATTTCATATTCGAAACTCATACATATTTAAAAATGATGATTGTTTATAATCATTAGACTTGAAAATGGATGTCATGGCTTGACATCATTTTTATTGATAAATACGTGATATCATATTTTGAATTAGTAAATCATGATATGTATCATGATATACATGTTGATAAGTTTAAATGAAAATAACTTATCAATTTGATGCTTGAATTCAAGAATGTCTTTTCTCAAGCATGGTATATAGATAGGAGGAGTTAAGGTTAGCTCCGTCATCAATTGATTGTCAACATAAAAAAGGGAGAGATTGTTAAATCTCATATTTTGATGATGAAATCAATTGGTAAATTATTTGATCTAATCTATATGTTGAGAAAAATGTATAAGATTAACTATGATAGTGGTAAGATATAAAGCAAATGTTATGCCGGAGTCAAGATCGAGATTTCGTTGGGAGTTCGAGAGTTCATCGGAAGTTCTGCTAGAATTGACTGAGAAGCCTAAGAGCTTGCCAAATAAGCTCATTCGAACTCACCAAGAAGATCATCGTAAAATCCAAGAGCTTGCCGTGAGTCCGTTGGAACATCATCAGAAGTTTGTCGGAAGATCGTCGGAAGCTCGCTAGAAGAAGAATTAATGTACCGGACCAAGAATGCTTTGTTAAATGTCTTAATTATCATAGTTAGACCTTAAGTTGAGTTAGGATTGGGAGGTGATCCCACTAACTTAGTTAGGGGCCGATTGGGCCCTTAATAGGACTGAATTAGGCCAATTGAACAAGCCCATTCAACACCTGAAGTCACGACCAACGGTGGCACCACTAGGGCCGGCGATGGCACCACTTATGACTCAGTCTCCCATGTGCTCTGGGCGGTGGTACTATAACATCCTCCATTTTTTTAAAATTTTGTAGATGCTTGTTTGTAAATATGAGGATTAGCTAATAATTTTTTTATATTAAATAATTTTATATTAGAAGTTTATGGCTAGGGACCTAAATGTGAATCTTAAAAAATTAATATAATTTGTCAAAGATTCACATTAAGTTAAAAAAAAATTAAAAAATAAAGGACATGTGTCACTAGCTAACCTAAGTATGGTACCACCTATGTTGGTTCTGTGGATGACACATAAGCCCCTTTCATTCATGCTTGTCACCTTGCAACCCTTATATTAGCCAAACCTAAGTAATTAGATGAGAGTTTAAAGAAAAACTTAACAAAGAAGGGATAGTTGCTGCTGTTAGGATCGGAGCGGCACTAAGAGGGGGGGGGGTGAATTAGTGCAGCGGATTAAAACGTCGGTTTTGACAAATCTTTCGTACGATAAAAATTGAACTCGGAAGTGTTTAACTTGAAAGCGTATTTGTATAGTTGTGCAGCAAAGGTAATGAGGAAATAAGGCATGTAAGAAAGTTTGCAGTAATGTAAATGGCAATAATGAAATACAAACCAAAGATCACGTCGATTTTTAAGTGGTTCGGTCAAATGACCTACATCCACTTGCGAGGCCCCTCTTCGATGAGGCTCCCACCTTCCACTAGCAAATCTCTTGAAGGGGAAGGGTAAATACCCCTCTTACAACTTTTTACAAGCGGTTCACTCTCTTACAGATTTCTAGCAAGAAAGGAGGTGAACACTAGCAAATTGAAAACAAGACTTGCTAAAACCTTTCTAAGCCCTTTCTCTCAATCAATTGCCTCTCTAAAAGTTGTAATCTCAGCTGAGATTTGAGGGGTATTTATAGGCCTCAAGAGGATTCAAATTTAGGCTCCAAAATTTGAATTCTCGTTGGTTCCCGATGCTGGCGGAGCCACCGCCTGTCAGTGGCGGTGCCACCGC